>APFE030561165.1:155265-187960 GCA_000404065.3 Pinus taeda | reverse complement strand
AAAGGGAAAACAACATTTTTACCAAAAACTAACTCATAGGGTGAAAAGCCTGTGGTGTTCTTCCAAGTGGTTCTATAATCCCAAAGTGCTTCAGGCAGCTTTTGAAACCAGTCCCTCCTGTTCTGCTTTATTGTCTTTGTCAAAATAGCTTCTATGACTTTGTTGGTGCTTTCCACCTGCCCATTTGACTGGGGGTGATAAGGTGTGGTCATTATATGCTTAATATGGTATTTCTGCAATGTTCCTTTGAAGCCATGAGAATTAAAAGGAGGTCCTCCATCAGTGACTAGCTCCCTAGGCAACCCAAACCTAACGAATATTTCTTCAAATAAAAATGTTAATATTGATTCCACATTAGCTTTGATAAGTGCCTTGGCCTCTACCCACTTAGTCATGTAATCTATACATACTAGTATGTAAACTCTTTGATTAGATGGAGGATTAATGGGACCTATAAAATCTAGTGCCCATCTTTCAAATGGTTCAAGAATTACCTGGGGATTGAGTGGCATTTCATCCCTGTGATTAGGCAGGCCCATTCTTTGGCAGCTATCACAGGTCCTGACATATTTCTTTGCATCTTTGAAGATTGAGGGCCAGTAATATCCCATCCTGAGAACCTTGTGTGCTGTTCTTTTATCCACGAAATGTCCTCCACAAGGTCCACCGTGGCAAGCTTTCAATACATCATAAATCTGATCTTCACCAATGCATCTCCGGATCTCTTGATCGAGTCCTGTGTGAAACAAACAACCACTTATCCAGCTGTACCTAGCGCTCTGCTGAATAATTTTCCTTTTTTCTCTATGCGATAGGTGTGATGGTAATTTTCCTGCAACTAAGTAGTTAGCAATGTCTGCATACCAAGGTGAGTGAGCAGAGATTGCAAATAAATACTCATTGGGAAAATAATCATCTACTGGAATATTTTCATTAGTTTTTAACCGAGAAAGAAAGTCAGCAACTACATTTTCTTTTCCTGGTCGGTCTACAATTGTGATATCAAATTCCTGTAATAACAGTAACTATCTAGTGACTCGAGCATTTGTAATTGATTTATTCATTAGGTATTTAATGGCCGAGTGGTCGGTATGCACAAAAGTAGTATAACCAGTAATGTAGTGCCGAAATTTGTTGATAGCATAAATAACTGCTAGAAATTATTTCTTAGTGACTGTATAATTAAGTTCTGCGGGAGTCATGTTTTTACTAATAAAATAAATGGCATAGGGAAGACTATTTTCTTCCTGTCCCAGGACAGCTCCAATGGCAGTGTCTGAGGCATCAGAGGATATGTGAAAGGGGAGTGCCCAATCTGGTCCTCTCAAAATGGGAGCAGTGGACAACTGATGTTTAAGCTGATCAAATGCTTTTTCACAATCATCAATCCACTTAAATTCAACATTTTTCGTTAGTAACACAAACAAAGGAGAAGCTATCTTAGAAAAGTCTTTGATAAATCTTCTGCAATACCCTGCATGTCCTAAGAAACTCCTCACTTCTGTCTGGGTTTTGGGGATAGGGGGGTCAAAATTACCTGTATTTTTGCGGGATCGACTTGAATTCTTAAAAATGAAACAAAGTGGCCTAATACAATGCCTTCATTCATCATCATATGGCATTTCTCAGTACTTAAGGCAAGATGTGCTTCTATACACCGCTTAAGTACTTTTTCAAGATTCTACAGGGCATCTTCAAAGGTTGTTCCATAAGGAGTGAAGTCGTCCATAAAATTTTCTAACGAATCATTTATCATATCAGAAAATATCCCTATCACCACTCTTTGAAATGTCGCTGGGGAGTTACATAGCCCAAATGGAAGAACCCTATAAGCAAAGGTCCCCCAAGGGCTAGTAAAAGTGGTTTTATCCTGATCCTGTGGTGCAATCTTTATCTGATTATATCCACTAAATCCATCCAAAAAGGAAAAGAATTTCTTACCATCCAGGTTATCTAATACCTAATCAATTAATGGCAAAGGGAAATGGTCCTTGTGGGTGGCCTTATTTAGGGCTCTATAGTCCACACATACTCACCATTTCCCATTTTCCTTGGGTACTATTACTAGCGGAGAAACCCATTCACTATCAGATATGGGGTATATAAATCCTACATTTAACAATTTTTGAAGCTCTTCTTTTACTATTTCCCTTAAATTGGCGTTCATTCGTCTTTGGGGTTGACAAACTGGTCGGGATCCTTCTTTAATATAAATACGGTGAGTGCATAGTTCAGGAGAAATCCCTTTCATGTCTGTATAATCCCAAGCGAATGCCTCTTTATTTTCTTTGAGAAGCTTCATTAAATATTGTTTTTGATCATCTGTTAGATTAGGATTTATATTTAATGTTTTACCTGGTTCGATTTCTACTGTTATACTTTTGGAAGGACTACCAGCTAATATTTGAGGTAAATTTTCGGTTTCAAGGTTGTGCTGGGATTCAGATTCTAAGATTGCGGTGAAGTGATTATGTATTTCTGGGCTGATAAAAGAAGGTTCAGAAATAAAGTTGTTGATTAATTCATCTTCAGTTGAGTCTTTGAGAGTTAAAGCTTGTCCGACAATTAAAATAGGTTGGGTTTCCTCATCCTCATAATCTAACCATATTGAATTATCATTATTAATCATGGGTGTGGCATGAGGATAAAGAGTCAGCTGTTTGGTTTCTTGCCCATTAGATATTGTCATTGATCCAGACCTATAGCTGATGAAAGCATCTGCTGTAGCCAGCCAAGGTCTTCCTAGAATTAATGGATGACCCCCCAACTTTGTTTTATTTTGTAACACCACAAAGTGAGCTGGGTAATTCCAAGATTCTATGGAAATTACCAGGCCTTCAATGACTCCTTCGGGTTTAATTGTAGAGTGGTCAGCCAACTCTAGAATGGTTGGAGTTTCCCTAATTAAATGTTTCAACTGCAGTAATTGTGTTGTTTCGAGTGTCATAATATTTATTGCTGCACCTAGATCTACTAGAAATTTAGAGACAAAGGTTTTTCCAACCTGAACTGTTACTGTAGGGTGACCAGGGTCACCATATTTCACAGGGGGGTCTTTTTCTGTCATCAAAGCAGTCAGTTCTCCCATCACATACTGTGAGGGGTTCCGGCTTTTCTTCCCAGGCTTTTTAATACAAATATCCCTAACAGTTCTGGCATAGATAGGAACATCTCTTAGTGCTTGCAATAATGGAATTTTGACATATAAATTTTGCAGTTCTCCTAAAAGGTTAAAAGCAAGTGGCTCAAATGTTTTAGTAAGAGCCAATCTTTCAGGAAAGGGTGGCTCTGCTGTTTGGGCAGTCTTGTTAGAAGATGATTCAAGTGTTTCAGTGTTTTTGTTAGATGACTTTTCCTCTCTAGTTTCCTCTTTTTCAGAGTCAGTAATGTCATCGATGATGGGTTCAACTATCCTCCCAGAGCGTAAATGGATGTCATTACATTGCATAGGGGAGACAGGTTGACTTTGAATATCGATTACCTGCAGGGCTTTATTATTGTTTGGGTTGGGGTTAGGTTGCATAGGTAGTTGGGGTCTGATTGACTGGTTATTCTGCGGAGCATTAGATGGTAAGGAAAGAGATTGCTAGTGTTGAGGGAATGGAATCTATTGGACTGCCCAGTTTGGATTCCATTGATTGAAATAAGGTTGTTGAAGAGTCCAAGGATTCCACATAGTAGGGTCGGTAAAAGGAGGATTTGGTTGCCGCATAGGTGGAAATTGCATCGGATTAAAGGGTGGATATTGCATTTGATTCATGGGTGGGTAGTTTGTTTGAAAAGGAGAATGATTATTCCAACGACTAAATGATGTGTTAGAACTCATACCTTGTCTTTGTGGCCATTGCCTCCTCTGTGTCATCAGGTACACTGCTTCAGCTTCTTCTTCAGTTGATTGTAGCGCTGCCTTTATTCCTGGCAAAGAAGGGCATTGCTGAGTTTCATGATCCTTTTCACAAATGGTACAAATTGGTACCTTATCCAATGGGCATTCCCGCAGTGGGTGCTTTCCTCTGCATTTGGAGCAAAAGATAGCCAGGGCAGCTTCTACTTTTGCGTGTTTCTTTTTAACCTGCAGAGCATCAATTTGTGAAGCAAAGGAGCTTAACATTTCAGTTTTAAATTCTTCAAGCAGATTACTTATTTCGGCTCGTGTTGCTCCTCCACTTGCTGACTTCTGGACTCTTGAATATGTACTATCCCTACTTTTAGATCTGCTTGCTGCTTCTCTGGAACACCTCATGCAGAGGTTGATAATCTCATCAAATGGTTCGTTGGAAATATCCCCTTTTCCAAGCATATTTAACATATCTAGGCAGTCATCTCGTACTCCTTTTAGTAGTATTGTCTTCAGAATATCCTTACTCATGGTTGGGTGATCTGATCGCTGCAGATTATACTGCAGTCTCTCTACAAAGTCCTCCATATTGTCGTCCTCTTTTTGAACCATTTTGAATAATTCTTCCTTCCTTTCTCTTGTTTGACAGTAATCTTGATATTTGGTCAGAAAACTTTCTTTCATATGATCCCATGTGGTGATTACCTGAGCCCCTAGGCTCATAAACCATCTTAACGCGTTCCCTTTCAGTGTTTCTGGAAACAATTTTAACTTTTGAGTAGGAGTTACATAATCATAACTTCTACATAGTATATCAAATTCAAAGAGGAACTCATCGGGATCTTCAGAGGATAACCCATGAAAATTAGGCAATGCCGTAGGTGGAATATTTTTCATAGGTATTGCTCCTCTTGGGAGGTCCCCAATAGGAAATTCCAGGGTGGAAAGTGAGTTTTCCCCCCTTTCTTCTGCTCTGTTATCCTCCATTATTCTTCTCCTCGAATCACTGGCTCTGTCTTCAGTATCTTCTGTTTCTTCAGGTTCTTCTACTGGTTCCTCAATGTGCTCTGGTGTTTCCAGCTTCCTTTCAGGCCCTAGTACTTCCTTCGTCTAATGATCT
The DNA here is from genome assembly GCA_000404065.3 of Pinus taeda. Taxonomy (NCBI): domain Eukaryota; kingdom Viridiplantae; phylum Streptophyta; class Pinopsida; order Pinales; family Pinaceae; genus Pinus; species Pinus taeda. The sequence continues at coordinate 183,002 of APFE030561165.1, read as the reverse complement.
ATTTGGGAGGAATACTGGATTTGAGGTCTTCGGGAACTCGTTCTCTGAGATGTCCCGGCTTTTGAAATGATCTCGTCGATGAAATTTTTTCTTCCACCTCCTGTGCCCTTACCGCGTGTGAAGTTAGCTTTCTTGCGTCCTCTCATGCACCTGTTATTCTAAAGAAAAATCATTAATGCCTTAAAAAAAAAATTAGTCGCCTTCCCTGGCAACGACGCCAAAATGTTGGTTACTCGAATTGTTTATTGATTAAACAATCGAGTATCACATTAATTTGTCAACCCGGGGAAGTCCTTTTGTTGCAAAGGTGACCTCGTACTGTATGCACTTTCAATTCAAAAGCATTAAAAGCTGTAGTACAACAAATCTAATTCCTATCAAACGCTTACTTTGCGTTACAACAGTCTTAAACTATTGCAGAAATGAAATGAGATTAAGTAAAGGTAACAAATCTGCAGAAAAATGATGGCTGTTGTAATAGAGGACCAAGACCCTGTCCTCAGAATAAGGACGTCCAGCACCTGCCTCCGTGATCAGTCGCCAATACACACCAAAAATCCTATTCACTAGTGACACACTTCTCACAGTGCCAATCGATTAAAGGAACATCGTATCAACAAAAAGGAAATATCAGACGCAAGGCTAAACATGTACATATAACACACACTTAACAGGAAAGGAATGGGTGAATCTTGTGAAGAAGGTGGGACTTGTCCCTCTCACAAGATTCCCCTGCACACAAATACTAAGTTAAAATGCTCAGAACAATGCTTTATTCATCTGCCAAGAGTTCAATTACAACAGAAGTTATATTCCGGTATCACATGCTAGTCTTTCAACTATAGATGTCTCCTCTTTATAGAGGAGACATCTATTACAATAGATTGTCCTACAGTTTAATTCTTCTATACAAAAATAGGAAATTTATTCTTGTTACAGCATACTGTTACAATAATGTATATCTTTGTCATCCTTGGTTAATCGGATCTTTTCGCTGTTGCAAAACAGGTGGTCTTCGTCTATCTCCTTGGGGTCCTCGTGCTATCCTTGGTTATTCTGTTGTTGTTGCTGATTTGGTAAATATTAACCGTTCCTTAAAACACTTCATGTTGTTCCTGGTGTTCCCGCGTCTGTGGCTAAATTGGCTGATCATGCTTTATCATCATCGGCTGAGTATAGTCTTGCCAGCTTCAGACAGTTGTTGTTTCATCTTTTGCAAATTAAGACTTTTCCTGCTTTAGTCAGTTGCTGCTTCTGGTGTTGCAGCAACTGCACAGTTGCTGTTTCTGGTGTTGCAGCAACTGTGAATTATGATTCTGTGGGCTTTGAACAATTCCAATCAATTGTCAGCGACTTAGCCAATTTCCAAAGATTAATTGTAAAGATAACATGAATATGTGTTAAATAATTAAACATATAGCACAAATGAGGAGAGTTACTTCATACCTTGGGATGATGAGGTCAAAAATGATATCAAGGGTTTCTATTTATAGGCTAAAAAGGGTAGTATCATAACAAAATGTAGGGTCAAAAGTAGACAATACAGAGTCCTAACAATTATTAGGCCCAACGGAGAGAAAACCATCTCTAGGATTTCCCATATATCCTACCATTAACTAGCAAGGATCCCTAGGCCATCCAAGGAAACACAAAATTTGGCTTTACCACAACCCATGGTCTGGCTCAGGGGTTACTAAGCCATGTGTTATTTCATTTCAAAGATCCACCTCACTCAACTTTGAATCCATCTATTAATCAAGCTCAACCAAAACATGATAACCCCATCACACCATGGCTATTTGGAAAAGGAAAGGCTAGGCTGAAAACATTGTCACACCTGGAGAAATGCATGCCATGATAGAAAATAACCACATGCAATACCATGCATGCCGAATATAGTAAGGAAAATATACATGCAAGTTGATACCTACAATGAAGCCTGTTGTAGCTGCTTGATCTTGCCTTTCCCTACTTGATCTTTTCTTCCCCTTTCCTTCTTTTCTTTTCTTGCTCCAATGCCAAAATTGCTCGAAGAAACTCTAAGTGTCCAAGAGTATGAGAGAGAGAGAGAGAGAGAGAGAGAGAGAGAGAGAGAGAGAGAGAGAGAGAGAGAGAAGAATGAGAGATCTCTGAAACTCAACTGACAAAAGGTTAAGATTGACTAAGCTTTCCAATCGATCCTCATAAGCCTTTTTATGAATGAGGCCTCTATTTTCTTCATTTTCCATTATTTTCCTTCATTTTCCTCCTCACATGCAACGGTGATCTTTCACCTCCTTTTTCTCCTAACTTCCATTATTTTCATAAATAAATGTGCCAAAATGCCATTTTCCATTTCCAAAGCCTTAATCATTGCCTTTGCCAATTTCCTTAGCCATAAACAACCAAATCAACACCCCTTAGGATGTCTTTCCCAACATTCATCTTGGAATACGTGTCCCATCAACTGTGTTCTTAATTTTTACATGGAATTTTCACTAGGGTTGTTATAAAGATAACACTGTTAAATGTCTTGGAAGCATTTATTTTTTATCCATTTTTGATAGTGCTATCAAATGTTTTGGCAATGTCGACCTTTGATATATTTTTTAGAGTGCTACCAAATGTTTCAGCAACACTTTCACTATTTTTATTTTGAAAACACATATACCTAGATATTGTATTAAAACTCGAATCGTACTCCCTGGAAACACAATTTTGAAGGTGATAAGGATATGGATTTTGTCAAAATATTTTTGGATATCTATTTCAAAACAAGCATTATCTTGATAAGGAAAAAACTGAGATCAAACTAAAATTTCTATTTTGAGCAGATCAGTCAACATCAAAGCAGGATTTTGAGGTAAGAAATAGGGGATTATCCAGATTCTGTTGCAGTTTATCAATGACCTGTTTTGATCCACATCTTCAACATACTTCGTAGCTGCAAGGCTAATTTTTGTTGTCATGAATTATCAACACATCAATTTTTCATTGTAAATGCATTTTTAGTTTTAGTTTTAATACATGAAATACATATACATATATCTTTAGTATTTTGCAATTAAATCTACCCAAACACTATGGATTTCGTTTGTACACTTCTATAAAGATGTGAAAATCGAAGAACCAATGGGTTTTTTTTTTGAAAACAGATTTATATTGTGTATATTTTAGTTTTGAGATCAATAGGATTCTCAAGGTAGAAGTATTCAAGCTTTCATGTTAGAGATTCCTTTTGTGGTGTTTATCAGTATGTTTCCTTAGTTATGTTTCTTTCCTGTGTGATATTTCATGGATGTTAAGTCTTCATATTTGATCTAAAGTTAAGTTTCATGAAATTCATCGCTGTTGACATGCTCTACGATTATGAGATTAAAATATTTTCACCATTTCTACTAAAGTTGCACATAACTCATTATGATGCTATGTTATAATGGTTTGTTCTCTTCTCTTGATTACTAGTTTGATAATCAAAGGTCTAAGTAAACATTATCATCTTTGCTCTAAATGACGACAAAAATTGAGTATTCTTCTTTGATATTTAGAGAAAACCTATCTTTATCTCATCAACATGGATCAACGTGGATCATTTTTAAAATAAATATAAAAGAAAAAAATGATGTCTCTAAAACTCAATGATTGTTTCCAATGTAATTCATTAATCAGTCGTCAATGCAATGCAATTCATTTTTTAACAAAAATGAGTACTTTTTTCATTAAGTCTGCACCCAGTCACGAAAAATACACTGGAGAGGTACATTTCTGATTTTCTCTTAGGAATTTGGAATTTCAAATTGCATATATCTAACCCATACAAAATTATAATAAAATCCCAAAAATGACTAAGTACTCTTATTGTTCTAGATGTATATACACAACAAAATTGGAACATCATCCATGTACACTTAACTCCTACCATTACAATTAAGTCAAACCAAAATCCTCAGCACGAGATCAAGATCGAAGCCCTGAGGAAGATCACCTTGAGGGCTCGGACGACAATTGAGCTAGAAGTGTAGGTCCATGATAGTATTGCACAGAGCATCCACTTCATCCTCCAACTAGCTAATTTTCTTTGCTGGGCCTCCATTGGTTCTGTTTGGACTTTATTCGCCTCCTTATACTCGTACATTAGGACATACAATTCATAAATCTCCACATTCATCTCTTCATGGGCCCTATGGAAATGGCCATAGAAAGTTGAGACATAAGATTCAATCTTAGAACTAAAATCCATAGGTGATAGATGACATGACGCAAACCAAATATAGGTAGAGTAGTTCAGAAATGGACGAGATAACCCAATTACTTGCATGAAAGGAAAATACCAGAACGATCTAGGAAATAAATGGAAGACTAGATCACCCCTTCCCAAAACCCCACTTTGACCTCGCTCTAGATTATAATTCATAAATTTGGGAACATGGGGGGTTGTTCAATGGAGCTCCAAGGAAATTGAGCCAATAATGGAGAATTTTACCTTTGAATCAATAGAAACATTATGCCTTCTTCTCTCGACACAACCAAGCTTGGAATTCCTCCCAAGATATGAAATCCACAAAAGTAAAAGAGCGTATGGAAGCTCCACAGAAAATTCCCAATATTCTAAAGTGTTCACCGCTCGGTGAAATGAATCCAACTTTCTCTCAAGACTCAGATAGTCGATGATCCTTTCCGATGCTTCTTATTTGAAATTGAGGAATCTAGTCCTCCTATCCACCATTTTAACTCCATTCAAAATAAAATATCCATGCATGACTGTAGACTCGCCTCACATGAGCCAAGTACCCAAAAATGGACAATTAACTTCCCATTCCATGAAGATACATTTTCATCGCTTGCCATGGTATATGCATCACTCCCCTATATAATCTTCCTCAGATCCCATGGGAATGGCACACTGGAGAGGGTAATTAAAATGAGAGTCGTAGATGTGTTGTACTACGAAACAATATTTTTATCTAACAATAGCTAGCATTTGAGTTATAAATGGGGACCCCTTTTTAAATTTTTAAGCCTAGGACAATAGTGCCTAACTCTAAAGAAAAACTTAGAAAAAACTTGCAAAATGAGCTAAGGAGGAAACTTCTATCGCAAATCGCATATCGTGCTTTTTCACATCACTATTTTATAAATCCTTTATGAGATTACGATATGCGAAAAGGTCTCTTGCCGTGATAACCTCATCTTGTCACTACACAATCGCATTTCGCAATTCACAAAAAAATTGAACATGCATTAGGAAAAATGTTAACGATTTGCGAAATGCAATGGTTCAAATTTCGCAATCGCATTTCGCCTGATATATTTGATAAGTGTTACAAATTACCCCTTTAAAGACCATGATCTGCGATTAAGGAGGTAAAGCGTGCAGAATAATTATGTTTTAAATAATAATAACAAACGAGTTGACAGGCTATTAAATGTTTAGTGGCCCGAGGGAGGATAATCATTCTCCAGGTTATGGGTAGTTATAAGCGAATAGCTCATAAAAATGTTTCTCACAATCCAAGGTCATTTCATAGAGGATTTTAGTCTTAATTACTTGATATCATCTGCGCTGATATATCTTGTTTGTTTCAAGCAAGTGACAAAAGGCATGTCCTTAAGAAAGGTGATGCAGAAGCAAATTAAGAAGACCATTGTTGAGACAAAGGACATAGAGATGGCTCCTATCTTTGCTAATATAATCTATGACGTAGCTGGAGGTGCAACAACTTGGGAAGTAATTTACAACAGATTGGAGGACGAGCATCTTAAAATTAATATTACGATAGCAACATCTAAGTCGACAAATCCTTCAGGACCTCAATGTAGGGATGCCTCTTGTTCTTTCCTTCATAGGATAGGAGCGAGAGCCAAAATCCTTCCCTACACAGACATGATTAGATGGGTGGTCGAAAACCTTATCATTGAAGATAGGTAGTTCAAGAATTCAAGGGTGGAGCTCGTAGGATTGTTCAGGGTAGAAGACTTGAAGGTTATGTATCACATACCTGACCCGCAGGAAATCTATGAAAGCACCATTGTGGCTAACTTCACAAAGAATAATCCAGACCCCTTCATGCTAATTCAAACTTGGAGAATGTTAGACAAAAAATTCAAGTATGACAAATCGGGTATGTACGCAATAGCCTCTTTGGCAAACCCCTACAATTATGCAACAACAATTTTATGTAGATTGTATGGACTGCCAAATAACACTAAGTTTTCAATATAGTGGATTCCATTGATTGATGCTTGTGTTAATTCCTATATCATGAATTGGCCTTCTATCATATCTGACAACTTAGCCACCTCCATTACTAAATATTGACAAAAGAAAGCCTCCTCTTCAGATAACTTCCCTCCCTTCTATTTCTATGCTTATATTATGGATGCTATCTGTTTTTGCACGACATTTCCAACCATGGGTTGGAAATGGACCATACAAGATCCTTACCCAATACATATCAGTCATAAACAAGTATGGGAATCAAATTACATACCTCACTTCTACAAGATATTTCATTCTATCGTGTTGCGCCTACACCAAATGATTTTCAATAATAAAGCCCCTACATTTTCCCAAGAAGCTGCAGTAGACCTGCTTGCTGTAGGCAAGAATTTCATTGAGGGATGGTTCACCTACATTAGGTTTTTGGGTAGTACTGCTAATCCACACGTCCTTCCCTTATATGTTTTTGATAAGCTATTAGCAAGGGAGATTGCCTACCAGACTGTGGGAAAGGGCCTAACTAAAGTTCTTAAAGATGGTAAGAAGTCATTATGGCTTACTTTCCTTATCAAATGTGGCTCTTTTACTTTAGCTAATCTTGTTCATGCTACAAAGGAATTAGCACAAATAAGGCAATTTGATCCAAACAAAGTGGCATACAATGTCACTACAGGACTAAAGCTCAAGGCATGAAATCATGGAGATAATTACTTTGAGGATTTGTTATAGTTAGAAAGTTTCTTTCGAGCAAGAACTTGAATGGGCAAAGGCTAACCTGAAACATGAAGATTTTCAAATATTTCAGAAATTTGGGAATGAGAGGCTTTGGGTCATTCCATTGCATCTATTAAAACCCAAGGATAAGCCTACCCCAAGTAACACTATTGATAGAGGAACCCCTAGCTCTCAAAAGGACTCTCACATAAAAACTAATAATACAAAAGACATAGGGAAAGTCGAAGATACAGACAATACACTTGAGTTCAGAAGGAAGCCAATCAAAAAACAGGTAATGGACACTCTGACCACTGAGACAAGTTTAGAAGCCCAAGGCATTAGTTTGGAGAAGGAATGGGATCAATTCAATCAGAAATTGCAAGACATCCCTAAAGCTCCAAATAATCAAGAAAAAAAGGAATTCAAGACTCCTATGAAAATTCATTAAGATACAGAGCCCAAGTCTGTCAACAAACAACCTACACCTATGGATCAAGAAGCAACAACATCCCAGCATGCTAAAACCATCCCTCCTTTGCTCACATAAAAAATTGTGCTAAAAGTGACGGAGATACCTCCACTTGATGTATTCTATAGCCCTCTCCACATGGTCGTAGTCCGAAGGAAAAGGAAAAGGAGAAGGGTAGATGCACCTGAATTCTCACCTAGAAATGAGCCAATGAACATTGTTTGGAAGGACATGCCTTTTAATTCAGACAAGAACTTGACTAGAATGTCATAGTTCATAGGAGCATACGTGTTGACCACTATGGATAAGGCTACTGAGGTGTCTACTCTGCTAAAGGAAAGGGAGGAAAGAATTGGGCAGCTCAAATAGGAGCTCAAGACAGAAAAAGCAAGTGCAAACAAGTAGGCAGCCAAGTAGCTCACACAATTGCAAAAGGACATGGATGTCTTGAAAATAAGCCATGAAGCTAACTTATCAGCCAAAAACATGCAGCTCCAGGAAGTACAACAATCCTTGGATAGGTACAAGGATATTCCTACTGGTTAGGAATTCATTAAAGAGGCTCTAGAACTAAATTTTCTTCTAGTGAAGGAGCAAGAGTATTTCTGCCAGAAGATGTCACACATCACTCCCTACCGGATTACTAGCGACCAGCTCACAGACAGAGCCATTGAACAAAGAAAAACTTTTAATGATTTAAACACCAAAATATTTGAATTCATTGAATGGTAGGAAAGAATAGGAAAATAAGGCCAATCTACCCGAGATTGAGGAAACTCACAAAGACATCATCTTCACTGATTGGGATGCTAGGATAAAACAGGCCGAGTTGGCAGTCGCAAGGGAAGCTGGAGTATCAAAGAAAATCATTAAGGTAGTAAATCATACCCTGTTCACTACCAATCTCATGAAGGAGGGTAATTAGAAAGAAATGCCCGACTTAACTGCTCTAAGTAAAGGCTGGAAAGAAAAAGCAGGGAAACAAAGAGATGCAATTACAAAACTGACTACGACCGACTAGGAGTCATATTGGCAGTATCTGGTCAAGCCACATAGCTAGATCATGACCCTCAACTGTTCCCTCCATGCGACTCAAAGGATGCTACCACCTCTTGTCGATGCAATCTTTACAGGACAACTCAAATCTCATTTCGGGCCACCTCCTCAAATTCAACCGATGATCGATATTTGCGATTTAAAGGACAAGCTAGCAGACAACAAGTCATCCTCTTAGTTCTGTTTAGTTGATCTCTATTTATTTTTGGAGTTCGCTACTTATGTAGGAGGAAGGTTGTTTGAAACCTCCTCAAATTTTATATAATCTATTTTTGCACACTTAGTTTGAATAATATTTATACCCTTCTAATGCATTTAGAGAAGGGTCTAGAATTTTATCAAAAACATTTGCAAAGAATGCACTATTGTAAGTTTGTGAATGCTTTGGTGAAATGATGGAAAATGATATTTTCTTTTAGATGTCAGACTACTTTCCTTTGTTGATGCACTTTTGTATTCTTGGGAGACAATTTGATTTGAAGGAAGAATTTGGTCCATGTCATTTGTCAAATGAGAAGAACTTCATACATTTGGTACTATTATCGTGTATGCATAATTTTGTTTACATTTAATTAGTGGAAAAACTTTATTTTCATGAATTATATATGAGATTTATTGTTTATGTGAAGCATTAATTGCACTTTTGTATTGATGCCATAACTAAGGTTTTGTCTTTCATATATAACTCATTAGACATGTGATATATTTTAGAAATTCCTTTCACTAACTATTTATGCAAAGGAATTATCTTTTACGTTATCATATCCATTTAATTGTATTCAATCTTTATTATCACATGTTAAAACGATATCTTTGTAGATCGCATACCATGCAAGAACATCCGGGTTTATATTAGAATAAGTTAAGTTAGAGAAATTGCATCATAGAATAATTCCTTTAGATTATCATTATTCTATTTCAAATCACTCATGAACCACCCATTCTCATCTTAAAACCCATATTGGGAAACTAGTCCCATTATCCCTAGTTGGAACTACCACTTTAAATGGAAAAGGATCTGTCATAAGGTTCGGATCAGGTGGTTATCCCCCATGTTTCGAACAATAGATACTAGATATAATTGGTGATATTATTCCTAACTCTTCCAAGCATCATAGGTACATCCTTACAACTTCTAATTACTTTACTAAGTAGGTAGAAGTTGTCCCATTAAAGATAGCTAATACAGAAAACATCACAGATTTCATTGATCAATACATAATTACCCGGTTTGGCTTACCCTCAACTTTAATGTTTGATAATGCATCTTACTTTTCTGGAAATACAATGGTTGAATTTTCTCTTAAGCGAGGTTTCAAGTTAAAATATTTAGCTAATTATTATCCTCAAGGTAATGGATTAGCATAATCGACAAACAAAAACCTCATCAGAATTATCAAAAGAACTATTGATCAAAATCATAGGAAGTGGCATAAAGCATTAACATTTGCTCTATGGGCAGACATGATTACTTATAAAACCTCTATTGGTTTTTTTTTTTTTCTTTAGTTTATGGAAAAGAAGCTGTTGTTCCCACAAATGTAGGAATCCCATCTCTTGCCCTAGTACAATTTATCAATGAAATCCCTTCATCTTCTCTCCAGGCTAGACAATTTCAAATTCTCGAACTCGAAGAAGAAAGAGAAAAGGCTAAAGCAACCCACTTCCATCATTAACAAATAGTCAAAGCTTATTTTGATACAACTTCTACCAGTAAAAAATCCCTTGAAGTAGGTGACTTAGTTCTGAAATGGGACAAGGTACATGAGGAAAAGGTAGACATACCAAATTCCAAATACTATGGCTTGGCCCTTTTCAAATTATTAAGAAAATTGGACCATCAATGTTTCCTTTACAAGACTTGTCCGGTAGGAAAGATTCTTTGCCCATTAATGGGAAAATGTTGAAAAGGTACTTTTCTTGGGAGATAACCTCTTCTAGTTTTGTAATATATTTCTTTTTAGGAAAATAATAGTTAACTAGTATTTACTCCTAGCTTTTCAAAATAAGTCTTTGATAACATTTCTGATTTTTTGCTTTTATAAGAAAATAGGAGTTAAAAGGAACAATTAGGACATTTGAGCACTAAAATAAAGTTCATCCCTTTAGAAAAACTTAATCTTTCTTAAAAACATTTATTTTACGAAAAACTCCGATCTTTATAGGATATGATGGTTTTGTTATTAGTCAAGAAAATAATATTTAACGTAGCAAGGACTCCCTTTAGAGCAGTATCTTAAAAAATCTATCATTATCACCCAAAACCCTTAAAAAGGCTAATGGCCCACCCCATTTGTTAAAATTTTCCTTTTTTTCAGAGTGTAATTCTAAAATATAAAAAAACTTAAAAGATAAAGAGTCTCATTACAAGCTTGTTTACCATGTTCATAGGGATGTAATTAAAACTGATATCACCAATACTTCATATCAAAACAGGGTAATAGCTAATGATATTCCTGATCAGAAGACAAGGGGTCTCATTAAGAGCTAGGTTGTTCAGTTTATTTACAACCAATGAATGACATTGTCATCAGTAGGTTACGATGCCTGGACAATGGATTTTAAGGAAAAATATTACACTCAAAAGGTAAAAAAGAAGGGACAAAGTCCAATAGATATTCAATTCAAACGAATATCATTTTGAAATCTGAAAATTCATACAAATGGGATAATGGATCATTGTTGGTTAAAAGGTAACCCTCTCAAGGCTATGAACGCCTGCTGGCAACAGAGGTTCTATCTATGATAAATGAGTAAAAAAACAAAAAACTAATTTGCAGGAGGCACCTACTATATTATTTTAAACATTATTATTGGCTGATGCTAACATTTATATATCTATCATTACAAGGGTGAAGTAATTAAGCATATGGGCCTTAGCAAGTAATGGTGGTTCAAGAGAAATGTTGTTTACCTTATAACTCATGAAATCATTATTCTTATAACTCCAATTACTTTGAAAGTTTTTAAAAATTTCAGAAAACTACTCAAAGATAATTGGCTCTCCCAAGTGAATCGCCAATTGTTGTACTACGAAACAACCCCCCCATTTTTATCTAACAATAGCTAGCATTTGAGTTATCAATGGGGACCCTTTTTAAATGTTTAAGCGTAGGACAATAATGCCTAACTTTGAAGAAAGATTTAGAAAAACCTTGCAAAATGAGCTAAGGAGGAAACTTATATCAGAAATCGCATATCACACTTTTTCACATCACTATTTTCTAAATCCTTTATGAAATTGCGACATGCGAAAAGGTCTCCTACTGCGATAACCTCATCTTGTCACTACGCAATTGCATTTCGCAATTCAAAAAAAACTTGAACACACCTTAGAACAAATGTTAATGATTTGCAAAATGCGACGTTGAGAAATTCACAATCGTATTTCGCTCGATATATTTGATAAGAATTACACTGTACCCCTTTAAAGACCACGATTTGCGATTAAGGAGGTAAAACGTGCGGAATAATTACATTTTAAATAATAAGAACAAATGAGTTGACAAGTTATTAAATGTTTAGTGTCCCAAGGGAGGATAAACATTCTCGAGGTTATGGGTAGTTATAATCGAATATCTCATAAAAAACTTTCTCACGATCCAGGGTCATTTCACAGAGGATTTTAGTCTTAATTACTTGATATCATCTGCACTAATATATCTTGTCTATTTCAAGCAAGTGACAAAAGACATGTCCTTAAGACAGGTGACATAGAAGAAAATTAAGAAGACCATTGTTGAGACAAAGGATACAGAGATGGCTCTTATATTTGCTGATACATTATATGATGTAGCTGGAGGCAGAACAACTTGGGAAGTAATTTACAACAGACTGGAGGACGAGCGTCCCAAAATTACTGTTACGAGAGCAATAACTGGGTCGACAAAGCCTTTAGGACCTCAATGTATGGATGCCTCCTATTCTTTCCTTCATCGGATAGGAGCAAGAGCCAAAATCCTTCCCTACATAGACATGATCAGATGGGTGGTCGAAAACCTTATCATTGAAGATAGGCAGTTCAAGAATTCAAGGGTGGAGCTTGTAGGATCATTCAAGGTAGAAGACTTGAAGGTTATGTATCACATACCTAACCTGCATGAAATCTACAACAACAAATTTGTGGCTAACTTCGCAAATAATAATCTAGAACCCTTCAAGTTAATTCAAACTTAGAGAATGTTAGACAACAAATTCAAGTATGACAAATCGGTTACATATGCAATGGCTTCTTTATCAAACCCCTACAATTATGCAGTGACAATGTTACGTAGACTATATGGACTACCAAATAACACTAAGTTTTCAATGGAATGGATTCCCTTGATCGATGTTTGTGTTAATTCCTATATCATGAATTGGCCTTCTATCCTATCTAACAACTTATCCACCTCCATTATTGAATATCGACAAAAGAAAGCCTCATCTTTAGATAACGTCCCTCCCTTCTGTTTCTGTACTTATATTATGGATGCTATTTGTTTTTGCACGACATTTCCAACCATGGGTTGGAAATGGACCATACAAGATCCTTACCCAATCCATCTAAGTTAGAAACAAATATGGGAATTGCATTACGTACCTCACTTCTATAAGATATTTCATTCTATCGTGTTGCCTCTACACCAAATGATTTTCAATAAGAAAGCCCCTACGTTTTCCCAAGAAGCTGCAACGGACCTGCTTGTTGTAGGCAAGTATTTCATTGAGGAATGGTTCACCTAAATTATGGTTTTTGGTAGCACTACTGATCCACAAGCCCTTCCCTTATATGTTTTTGATAAGCTAATAGCAAGGGAGATTGCTTACTAGACTGTGGGAAAGGGCCTGACTAAAGTTCTTAAAGAAGGCAAGAAGACATTATGGCCTACTTTCCCTATCAAATGCATCTCTTTTACTTTAGCTAATTTTGTTCATGCTACTAAGGAATCAACACAAATGGATTCCCTTAGGCTTCATACATTGCCTACAAGGCAATTCCATCCAAACAAAGTGACATACAATGTCACTATGGGACTAAAGCTCAAGGTATACAATCATGGAGATAATTACTTTGAGGATTTATTATAGTTAACAGTTTCTTTCAAGCAAGCACCTGAATGGGCAAAGGCCAATTTGAAACCTGAAGATTTTCAAAGATTTTAGGAATTCAGGAATGAGAGGCTTCAGGTCATTCCAATGCATCTTTTAAAGCCGAGGATAAGCCTAACCCATGTAACACTGTCAATAGCGCAACCCCTAGCTCTCAAAAGGACTCTTAGGCAAACACTGAGAATACAACAGACACAGGGAAAGTCCAAGATGCAAACAATATGGCTGAGTCTAGTAGGAGGCTAGCAAAAAAACAATTAATGGACACTTCGACCACAAAGACAAGTTTAGAAGCCCAAGGCACTAGTTTGGAGCAAGAATGGGATCAATTCAATAAGAAATTGCAAGACACCTCCAAAGCTCCAAATACTCAAGGAATAGAGGAATTCAAGATTCCTTTGAAAATTCATCAAGATATAGAGCCCAAGTTTGTCGGCGAATAGTCTACACCTATGGATCAAGAAGCAACAACATCCCAACATGCTAAAATCATCCCTGCTTTGCCCACATCTGAAACCATTCTAAAAGTGACAGAGATACCTCCACTTGATGTATTCTATAGCCCTGTCGACAAGATTGTAGTCCGAAGGCAAACGAAAAGGAGAAAGGTATATGCACCCAAATTCTCACCTGGAGATGAGCCAATGGACGTTGTTTGGAAGGACATGCCTTTTAATCTGACCGAGAACTTGACTAGACTATCACAGTTCATAGGAGCATGCACGTCAGCCACTATGGATAAAGCTATTGAGGTGTCTACTCTGATAAAGGAAAGGGAGGGAATAATTGCGTAGCTCAAACAAGAGCTCGAGACAAAAAAAGCAAGCGCAAACAAGCAGGCAGCTGAGCAGCTTGTACAATTGCAGCAGGACATGGAAGTCTTGAAAGTAAGCCATGAAGCCGACTTATCGGCCAAAAACATGCAGCTCCAGGAATTACAACAATATTTGGATAGGTACAAGGATGTTCCTACTGCTGAGGAATTCATCAAAGAGGCTCTAGAACTAAATTCTCTTCTAGTCAAGCAACAATAGTATTTCTACTAGAAGTTGTCACACATCACTCCCTACCTGATTACTAGTGACTAGCTCACAGACAGAGCCATTGATTGGAGAACATAGTTTAATGATTTAAACACCAAAATCTCTAAATTCACTGAATTTCAGGAATCAGAAGAGGGAAATAAGGCCAATCTACTCGAGATTGAGGAAACTCACAAAGACATCATCTTCACTGACTAGGATGCTAGGATAAAACAGGTTGAGTTGGAGTCACGAGGGCAACTCGAGTATCAAATAAAATCATTAATGTAGTAAATCATACCCTATTCATTACCAATCTCATGAAGGAGGGTAATTCGAAAGAAATTCCTGACTTAATTGCTATGAGTAACGACTGACAAGAAAAAGTGGGGAAACAAGGAGATGCAATTACAAAACTGACTACGACCGACTTGGAGTCATATTGGTAGTATCTGGTCAAGCCACATAGCCATATCATGACCCTCAACTATTCCCTCCATGCGACTCAAAGGATGCTCCCACCTCTTGCCGATGCAATCTTTACATGATAGCTCAAATCTCATCTCGGGCCTCCTCCTTAAATTCAACCGATGATTGACATTTGTGATTTAAAGGAAAATCTCATAGACAACAAGTCATCCCCTTAGTTCTGTTTAGTCGATCTATGTTTATTTCTGGAGTTAGTTACCTATGTAGGAGGAAGGTTGTTTTAAACCTCCTCAAATTTTGTATAATATATTTTTGCATAATTAGTTAGAATAATATTTATACCTTTCTCATGCATGTAGAGAAGGGTCTAGAATTTTATCAAAAACATTTGCAAAGAATGCACTATTGTAAGTTTGTGAATGCTTTGGTGAAATGATGGAACATGATCTTTTCTTTTAGATATCATACTGCTTTCCTTTGTTGATGTACTTATGTATTTTTGGGAGACAATTTGATTTTAAGGAAGAATTTGGTCTATGTCATTTTTCAAATGAGCAGGAATTCATACATCTGGTACTATTATCTTGTATGCATAATTCTGTTTACATTTAATTAGTGGAAAAACTTTCTTTCATGAATTATATGTGAGATTTATTGTTTTTGTGAAGCATTAATTGCACTTTTGTATTGATGCCATAACAGAGGTTTTGATTTTCATATATAACTCATTAGACATGCGATATATTTTATAAATTTCTTTGACTAACTATTTAGTCAAAGGAATTATATTTTACGTTTTCATCTCCATTTAATTGTGTTCAATCTTTATTATCACATGTTAAAAGGATATCTTTGTAGATCACATACCATGCAAGAACACCTAGGTTTATATTAGAATAAGTTAAGTTAGAGAAATTTCATCATAGAATAAGTCATTTATATTATCATTATTCTATTGCAAATCACTCATGAACCACCCATTCTCATCTTAAAACCCATATTGGGAAACTAGTCCCATTATCCCCTGTCGGAGCCACCACTTTAAACAGAAAGGGAGTTGTCTTAAGGTCCGGACTCGGTGGTTATCCCCCATGTTTCGGTAGCAAAATTCTGAGGCCGCAACAAGATGTTGAGATAAGGATGATGAGAGCCATGGTTAATGCCAATGAATGCCACACATTTGTACATATTCGAGCCTTGTATGTTTCCATGATTTCCGGGTACGGGAGGAGTCCTTCCATCATTACAGATGTCACCATATTTCTAAGGACGCTAATTAATTCATAGTTTAATGACGCCAATGATTAAAAATTGAGGAATGAGGGGGGAGTGAAGGTATGTGAATTTGGGGAACAAATTTCCACCAGTTAACTTATTTTCAACAAATACTCACCTCACTTGAGACAGGTTCCCATAAAATTAACTTCCCATTCCCCGAAGATACATTTTCCTTGCTCACCATGGTATTTGCGTTACTCCCCTATATAATCTTCCTCAGATCCCATGGGAATGGCATGATGGATAGGGTAATTAAAATGAGTTTCATAAATGTTGAGTGAACGATGATGAGAGCCATGGTTAATGCCAATGAATGCCACACATTTGCATGTATTCAAGGCATGTAGGTTGCCAAGATTTCTTGGTATGGGAGGAGTCCTTCCATCATTACAAATGTCACCATATTTATGAGGAAGATAATTAATCCATAGTCTAATGACGCTAGTAATTAAACGTTAAGGAATGAGGGGGGAGTGAAGGTTTGGGAATTGTGGGAACAAATTTACACTAGCGAACTTAGTTTAAAAAAAATGGAGAAGCCATGGGACAAGGGAGGGGTAAAAAATATACTTCATAGACATCAATTAGGGGATTATAGTTTGGTTAATGATTCCATTGATTTCTAATTGTCCTTCTAGAAAGAGGAAAACTCTATTGGCCAGGAGGTCAACATCATTATTGATACTCCAGAAGATATGGTAGGGGGATTAATTAGAGAAAGATTTTAAAATACCAGTGATGCGATTAAATAGAATACTTGGCATATTATCAATTAGGGGAGTATTTTTCCTAAGATGGCAAATAATTAGGAAGGAGTCACCTATGCTAGTTAGATCTTTGATGCCCCTTTTGGATGCTAAGGTTAGCCCCAAGAAAAGACCGTACATTTTTGCCTGACTGTTGGAATTTTTGCTAAGCCCCCAAGAGAATTTGTTCATAATTATTCCCTTGGGATTCAAAAGAACCCCTCCTCCTCATGTCACCCCTAGTTTAATTAAACTGTTAATTATTAATAACCTGAGGAAAATTGGTAGAACTTGGGAGCATTTCTGATTTTTGGGGAGAGTTTTTTGAGTCAGCTTTTGCCAAGACTAAAACTAGAAAAATAAAGAAACAAATAAAGGTTTACAACCCTGCACAGAGTATTGAAATTCCAAAACAATAAAACTCCTCTGTATTTACTAAAAATAGAAGGAAAGCTTCTATGGGCAAACACATTGAAAAACCTATTTCGATTCCTATGGTAGAAATGGTATTCGTAAGAAAGGGTAAGAGGGTTCTTGAGGAAAATCCTTTAGCCTCCCATCAAGAAAAATTTACAGAGTTTCTATAAGAGAACCTTATTGATAAGTTTCCAAGTGATAATCACGAGGAGGGTTTATAAGTAAATCTTAGTGAAATAAGGGATTTAGAGGGTCAAACCAAATCATCCAAACCTATATAGAGAAAGAAGGAAAAAGAGCTTACTTTAGTTGACATGTATGGGATGAGAAAACCCCATACACGACCCACAAATAAGCTTAGGCTCAACTCCAAATTACAAGAAAACCCAAACTTGATGGATCAAGTCATTAATCTTGATGATACACCTTTGAGGGACTTAACAATAAAAAAAGAGGAAGCCTCAAGTTCCTCTAAAAAGAAGAATATCTAGAAACAAAGTAAAGGAGAAAAATAGGGCCCCAAGGCCAAGAAAAGAAAAAAGACAAAACAAATTAAATCAAGCAATGTGTACCTCTTGTTAGAAGCAACAGACTCATTAAAATGAGCATAAAAAAGGCAGTGTTGGTAGATGTTTTCTCAACAATGATATTTGATTTTTCTTTTGACAGCGCTGCCAGATAGTTTGGCAACACTTTCATTGTTTTGATTTTAACAATGTACACCCAGATATTTTGTCAGCGCATAAATAATACTCACTGGCAATAAAATTTTGATAGCGATAAGGATATATATATATATATATATTCAAACGTTTCCAGAGGCTATATTTATACAGTAAGCATTATCTTGGAAATATAGGATAAAGTGAGGGAAGAAATCAAAAGGAAATTACTATTGCAACTGCTACAACACCCTCCAAAATGTTGGCTTACACTCAATTTTGGAGCCTTCCTTGGTCTTGTACATTGTTTTCACAAGCACCGAAGCTTATTTAATGTACTTTCTCAAAGTATTTTTCTCCCCTTTGAAAGTTGGGTAAATTGTCGTCTTTTGGCATGATTGGCCATTACACAATGTGTAGAAGATTTTTATGATGGCTTCAAGGATATATATTTGTTTATATGGGTTGTTATAACTATGTAAACGTTTTTCGCACTCATTCACAAAGTTTTAAGCACCATCGCACAAGTGTCATCATGGTCATTCCAAAGTCTATTTCAAGTGTCGCAATTTTCGTAACTAGTTGTAAAGTTGTTACACGGAGGAAAATGCATTGTTCATGGGTCATGATTGATCTATGTTGTTGTTTCATTTAGGTATTCTAAGTGTGAGATCACAATCGAAGTCTTATCACTATTCACATCAGTCTAACCGGAATTACACTTAGCCATTTATGAGAAGGTTGTTGGCATTATGACACAGGTTTGGAGCTATGGCACAGGTGTTGTCCTTGATGGCAACTCTCTTTGGTAACACATCTCAGTTCAGGCACTCAGAAAGAAGAAAAAGACATATACGCAGGTTCATCTAGATGAAGGCGCGTATACACGCGGGTTATTCATTACAAAAATGCGTATATGTTGGGGATCATACTTTTGGTCCATGGTAGTTAGTTCTTGGGATTTGAACCTATGTTTTGGACCATGGCATCTCGTCATATGTGTTGATCCCTAGTTTTGGGTTCATGGTATTGAAATGTTATGGTTTTGGACCATGGTATTGAGGAAGGCCTAAGACTATAAAAGAGGAAGGAGATCTTGTGGCAAATCATTATCTGGATTATTATTGAAGATCTGAAAAAGGGCTAGAATTGGTATATTGGTAATTGGGTTATGTTGCAGATCTAGATTTGAATGAAGGAGGAACCTTGGTGCAAAAGGAAGGATAAGTTCTATTCATGGGTCATAATCTTTAAGCTTGAATGATAGTATCTTTGTATGATTTTGATCTACTAGATGTGGCGCTTGCTTGATCTATATATCTGGGTTAATTAGTGATTGAATATCTGGAAGAGTGTGTTATCCTTATAGATTTGTATGCAGGTTCAGTGAAGCGAAGGCACGTATACACGCAGTTTTGGTGAAGTGAAGACATGTATACGCAGGTTGCCCCATACGCAGATGCGTATGCATGCAAGTTGCAGGCTGTGGAAATAGCCTATATGCTTTAAGTTGTGATCTAGCTGCTCTGGTTTATTGCTGTTGTGTTCTGGGTTCTGTTTCTGTTGTGTGGTTTCTGGTACTGTGTTTTGGGTACAGTTGTCAGAGAAGTATCTACTTAATCTAATTGGTGAAAAGGAGATTGGTTGATGAAGAAATGCTTGATGATTGATTGATGTCCATGGATCCAGTCTGAAAATTTATGAAACATGGTCCCTGGAAGAAAGAGAAGGTTGTAGCCTTCTGTAGGCCAGCACCTACGTACTAGTATCTTGGCTAGTAGAAGAACTAAAGGGGGTTGTTGCTCCTTTCCAGGAGAAGCTGGAAAATGAGAGAGAGTTGTAGCTCTCTGCAGGTTGCAGCCTGCGTACTAGTAAAGGACTGCACCAGTACATTGTAAACAGAAGTTTCTATTTAAAGAAAGATAGAGATGAATTGCAGCAGGTGGTTTTCACCCACATTAGGTTTCCACCTTATATCTTGTGTTCTTATGTGTGATTGTCTTTCTGCTCTATTTTATTGTCTCTGGTTACTAGTTATTTGATTCTGCATCATAGATTAACAATCATCATCAGGAAGTTAAAGTAAATTAAAGGTTTGCTTTGTATACGGGGTTTCATTCTGAATAGTTGCGTATATACGCGGTTTTAATTAACTGAAGTAGCATATACAATTTGGTTTTAGAAAAGGAATATTTGACCTGATAATACTAATTCACCCCCCCTCTCAGTATTATTTCCAACAAAGGCTTCCCAATTAAGCAACTTGGCTTCACCTGGCCTCCTTGAACTGTGCACTGCACAATTTCAATCCTCTAAATGTGAAATTTCCCCTTGGCACTTCGTAATTTCCAATTCCTACCTCCCAATACTACTGCTTTGCATAGTTTCTCTACCCAAGATCCAACATTGACCTCCAATATTGCACAATCATTCCTCCCAACTTGGCCTTCACTATGTTTTGTGCAATCACAAGCCTCAAGCTCATTACATGAGCCTTTTAAATTCATAATTCTGTAGAATCCTAACCTCCCTTATCTCTTGGAGCTATGAAATATGTCCTCTTAGTGCCCATCCCCTCAACTTGTCCCACTGGCTCTCAGACCTATGCATTTTTTTCCCTCACTCCTGCCTGAACTGCAGATTCTGAAGCCTCACCCCTGGCGGCTTAAAATGTACAATTGCACAGTCATTGAGCCCTATTTCTCAGCCTATCACCTCATTTCGATTTAGTTAATGGATATAATTGCAATATCTTATACTAGAGGGTTTTTAGACTAATGTCTCGTCATGAGTGAATCGCAGATGCAGGTAATCTATCATACCATCGAAAGATGATGAAGAAGGATATAAAAAAGGGAATCATGCTAAAAGACACAATTTTAGTTGAACACACAAGCCAATCAATCAATAAAATTTAAGGGACACTAGTTTTCGACCACTACTCAAGACTTGAGATCATCGAATATTCCTCATCACCAAGCTATGAAAAGGTGAAGAGAAAAAAATTCTCAAGAAGACATTCAACACTCAATATTAGCAATGGATTGGCATTTCCATGTCATTAAGTAGTCCATGTCAATAGTGCCATGTCATGTCCTGTCATGAATGGTCACATGCCACACCTTGTGGCCAATGATGTATCATATGTTTCAGAAATCTATTGTAAAGTGGGAGTCCAAAGGACATGTGTGGAATACGAAGAGTCATGTAAAGTTGAAAAGTCATAGGAAGTAAAACAATCATGAGGGTAGTTAAAGAGTCACAAGGAAGGGGAAGTATCACCCCTTGGCTATATATACTCCCTCATTATATGAGCAAGGGATTTTTTCACCTTGGCTCCTCCCAAAAAGCATTAGAGAGATAAGCTAGTTCTTTTGGGGAGCAAGGAGTGGCTCCAACACTCTACTACTAGAGCTAGTGATGTTCACTGTATACATGTGTCTTAGAAATTTTAGTTAATAACAAAATTCTTCAAGGCCATCACGTTCTTCATGCATGAATTATGAATGTTTGTAAGACTATTTTGTGTATGTTTGTGCTTCATGTTTTCTTCCACATGTGCTAAGATAGTTGAACTATTTCAGTTGCTTTAGTACTTATATTATTGAGAATGTGCTATAATGGTTATCATTGTTGTCCCATCATTGTGGAATATTCCGCAAGATACTAGAAAAACCTTTTTATTTCTTGGTTGTAATGACCATCAAATATGTTAGGATCACTAGTTTTACATTTATCGAATGTATTCAAATTACTTAATTTTTAGTTTGAATAAATTGAATTGAATGTCACTGTCATTGTCATAAGTTCGAATGTCACTATCCAAAACATCGCCACGAGTGTATTCGTCAAGAGGTTCGATCGAAATCACAAAGTGGTCTTGATTTATTGGTAAACATTGTCAAAAAATATTAAGTAATTGAGTCTTGGGGTATGTGTCAATAATGGGTATGTCAGGACGTTTACTTGAGTCAGTAATAGTTGAAAATCCTACTGCTTAAAGCAAGATGGCCATTAAGAGCAACACCTTTCTTTTCCCCTCTTAGTCTATTCATTTTTTCCTTAGACTATAACCCATATCCAACATTTTCCCATCTTCCATTGTTAATTTATTAAATCCCATACCCTATCCCCCTATTCATTTAATCATTCCCTATTCATAAACATATAAATTTCATAATTCCCATTCCATCCTAAATCTCCCCCACCCCAAAGGCTATGATTGCGTATCTTGTATGACACTACTCATAGTCTCATATAATCTTTTCCACCATTCAAAGTCGTATGCAAAATCAAGTGTTCTAATGATTATTATACAAAAATCATCATATTTTTCAAAGGAGGTGCTTTGTGACATCACACTACATGACAAATTATTGGCAAATTAAAATGGAGTGAATAGACTGCCATTTTATTCACACAGTTTCCTTCATTGTTGATTCACAGTTTAATTTGATTGAATGAAGTTTAATTTGTAGAAAATTCAAGCCAGGGATCGAAAGATATAACTACAATGATTGCAGAAGTTGGTTGTTATGTAGTGGTGCTATGTAGTTGACGCTACACATAAAGCGCTATGAAATTGCTTAGCAACATTTTCCCAAAGCCATACAACATCGACACAACTTGTTTTTGGATTTTTAGAGGTAGGGTCGTGCCACTCAATTTTTAGAGTCGTTTTACTGCCCGATTCAAATGTGAATAATACATGATTAGCCTTTAGTATAAAGTCGCTACACATACTCTGTTGCCACACAATTTTTTTTTTTTGCTTTTAAAATCTGAGTCAGGGGTTTATAAATAAATGATAGCTGATGTTGAGTGCTGAGTTGGTCTAGGGTTGAAGTTTGTGGAGTCTTGAAACTAACCAGTCACCTTTGAAGTTGTCAACGTACCCTATCATCACTATGCAACATGTCTATCATATAAACTTCTGGTTATTGCTATCCAAAGGCACGTTTGTTGTTGTTGTTGCCCATGTAGTCTCCCACAAAGCCTAAAAGTCTACCATGTGTACAAAAGTCAATCGCTCCTACTGCAAATAAAAGAGGAGGGGAATTTGTGCATATAGAACCCAAAAATTTGGCCCTCGTAAACTCTAATCCAATGACTAGGGTTGCTTTTGAGAATACTGGGTGTTACAGATCCATTTGGGCACATTAATCCCATCATCCAGATCAGTGTTTTAGGGCTCATCCAACCCTAATTTCAGTTGTTACATGCCCTAAATAGGTCACCCCTTTGAATGCCTCCTTCCCTAATAATATCATGACTTAAAGACATCTATAAATAGCCTCTAGAGGGACTAGCGTAGGTAGGCCCTTGTAAGGGTGCGTTGCAGAGTAGTTAAGTCCATGCCAGGGTGATCTGCAGAGAACTTAGGCTTCCTTTCACCTGTGCCGGGCAAGAATGAGCGAAATTCACATAAGGTTTGGGGAATATTCTTATCTTTTGGAGTCATCTAGAAGGTTCCCTCACCTATCAACTCCTGTGAGCTCAAAAATGGATGAGGAATGAGTTAAGGTGCATCTTATCCTCTCATCCCTTCCTCCATGGAACTAATTTTAAGTATGGAAGGCCATTCAATGCCACCATTTATGACAAAACCTCCTTCATCTTCCTATAAATTGACCACTCATCTAAGTGAACAGTGGTTGGATTATGTTGAATTGTAAGGAGATAATGCTGCTATGAGATTTGGCTTTGAAGCAAGTATTGTAATGCTACAAGTTTGTCATGCTTTTTATGTGATGTGGATGGGATCCAAGCTGGAGTAATGGCTTTGAATCAGACAACAATGGTTGTAATCCTTATTCTATCTAATAAAGTGTTTTAACATTTTTCCCATATGTTTGTATTGTTTCATAATGCTTATATGTGTGAATTGTATCTAATTCCTTTCACTTATATTCAATAGATTGTGTTCTTTGATTGATCCTTTGTTTTCTGTTGTGTTTACGGTGTACTTCTCAAGCGTATTAAGTACGGGAAGGAGCGGCAGGATCAATACAAGGGAGAATGAGAGGTATGCAGAACTACAAGTAGGTCTTCCTATCTTCTCATCTTATCTATTGCTTATGGGAAAAGTCTAAAACAATTTAAAATGTTGTTCTAGATACAACTACTTATCTAGAGAATTAATATTTATCCATGGATACCAAATTCTCCAAAATAAATTGGCGACTCCGTTGGGGAAGATCATCCTTCCTAGTAATTTGTTCACCTCCTAAGACATTCTTGTAGACCCTGCTTGTGTTCATTGACTGTATTTTAGCTCTTTTGCATTGAATTTTCGTCAAAAATTGAGATTAGATGACTCTTGAGTGGCCTCTTAGGAATCAACGCAGGCTTGGTCAGGGGACAGTGCTTTGCAGAGCACCCTTAAGTGAGAGACAGTCCTCTGCAGCGCAATTAGGCAATCTTTGACCTGTGTCGATCCACCTTAGGGAAAATTTTCACCTTTGCAATGTGCTTTTTGCCAACTTTTCTCTACTTGTTTGCTTGCTGATTGATGAATGAATGTCATGTCTCAGAAAACAAGTTTCTATCTCCTTCGCTAGCCCTAATTTGAATTTATTGATTAATGTTTCTTAAATGTTTTATTTTTCGTTATCAATCTATTGTCAAAGTTAGAATATAGTTGATTAATCTTTGTTCTAAATAAAGTTTCGTAAAGTCTTCTTTTACTTTGAAACAGAACTGTTGTCAAAGTCTTCGTTCTTGTTAAAGATGATTGATTCTATGTGAATATTTCATTTTATTCATATTCACATTAAGGAAATATAAAGGAAAACTTGCATCATTCATATTGTAGTTTGTGTATGCTTGAAAGGAATAGGTAGGGAAATTACATTAGTTGTGCTCTTTGTTTTTTGTCAAAGATCCGATTGTTCTATCCCTACTAGCTAAGGTTTTCATTGTTCAATTGAATGAAAATAATGCTTATCATATTAATTAAATTTTAGGAATTACAAACATACATCACGTGGTGAACCTTGAAAGGAAAATTCTAAAGAAGATCAACTTAAAATTTATCTGAATTTACCTAATGGAGCATTATCATCTAACGAAAAACATTTAGTGGTTCTAGGCTAGAGACGTGTTCTGGCGTCATAAAACAAAGTAGTTGTTGCTAAATTGTATGCAATACATCCTAAGTGTGATACCTCATTCCACATATGTGAGTATATCGTAGCTCGACCACGTACCTTCAGGTATATAGGGTGGTGTTACAGTATGTAAAGTATATGGGAATTCTCTCACTATGTGGTTTTACATTAGCCAGCGCTTATACAGATTCCTTTCGGGTATATATGGGAGGACAACACTAGGTTGCTATCCATCCTTAGGTAACCGAGTCAGCTGCCTTGTACATTGTGATACACTGAACAAAACATTCGAGGAGATTTCCTGCTCGTACTTCTTGGTTCACTAGGAGGTATTTTGCAGTTCACAGTTGCTTGGTAAACCTTTTTCCTAGATTATCCCTATTTTGTTTTGTTATGTTACTTTGTTTAAAATAAATTTAATTGACCATGGATAACATCCTCCACGATCACTCTTTAGTTTATCTTAGGTTGAAACATATTGTGCCAAATCCAGAGTCCACCAATCAAGGAATTCCTTTTGATGGGAATCCTAGTCCTTTTCTTCCTTTTGGAAATATTGGTGCTCCATATATGGCTACATTGTCCCTTCTAGGATTTACCATTAGCTTTCCAGTATGGTTGTTTTCAACCTCCTTGGTTCAAAATGTCATGATTTCTTTACAATTGAGTACACCTACAACTAGAAAAAATCAACCTCTAGTTGATCCTAAAGTTGACCCTATGCCTTCTTGCTCGATTGTTTCTTCCTCCCCTTCTTTCTCTTCGCTTGGTGAAAGAATTGGTACTAATGACCAGGTGGCTAAGAAGAAGAAGAAGGGGAAGAAGAAGAAGAAGAATCGAATTTAGCAGAGGGGCAACCAAGCAACCATTTCTTTGAATGCAACATCTGATGAGAAATCGTCTGTCAAGCCTCAAAAAGTTTCATATCCATGCAAACTTTGTGCGGGAGACCATCTTCTTCAAAATTGTATTGATATTTCTTAGATCTTAGAAGAATAGTCTTCCCATTCACATCATCCGGTGTCATCAACTTCTAGAGATCATGCTGGTGACACACCATCAACTAGTGGTAGTAAAGTTCATGGAAAGAAGGGTAAAGTTAAGTTTCCCTATAGGTTATGTGAAGGGAATCACCCCATTCATCCGGATGAAGCCAAGAAAGTGTTGGATAACCATCCTGCTTCGCTGCAGCGACTTCCATCTAGTTACAGGAGACTCTCCCTTAATCCTACACTAGTTGATAAATCAACTGACTCAAATAAACTGTCGGTCAAACCCACTCTCTATGAAGGTGAATCCTATGAGTCTATAGTGGACCCAAATCAACAGGGCAAGGAAATAGTTGACCCAATTTCACCTTCAGTTAATCGTACCTTTCCTAAAGAGAGTGAATATGATACCATTCAGGTTCTTTTTGTTTCTTCAGATTCGAATGAGCTTGGAGGCAACCTTCCTGTTCCATCAAGTCAGGAGTAAAATCCTCCCATTTTAGTAACTCAAGGGGATAATTCTCTCGTTCTTACAGTACCCCCTCCAAGTAGTCTGGTCACTTCCTTTGATTGGAATCGACTGGCAGGATTCCGTCTTCCTTCTTATGTTCCTTTCGATTTCATAGTACAGGTTTGTAATATGATTATATATGGCACTATTATAGATGAAGGTGCATCTGTGAGTATCCTTTCCTCAACTGCTTGGAAACCACTTGGTTCACCGCCACTCATGCCTGTTACCTAGAATTTGTTGGATTTTAACAAAGGAACCAATCAACCATTAGGGATCCTCCCTCAGTTACCTATTACTTTGGTAGGAAAAGTCATTTATCTAAATGTGGTGGTAGTCCCAGGACCTTTAGATTAAAATTTACTACTTTGGTGTGACTATGTTTATGACATGGGAGCTATTGTTTCAACACTCTTTCAAGTGATGTGTTTCCCGCATGAAGGCAGAATTGTCATCATTGACCGACTTTCATTTCCTGGTCCAAACATGGCTTCAAGTCAACCATCTTCCCTAAATGGTTCTTTTGTACCAATGGTATCATCCCCGCCATGGGTTAATTAGGTGGCAACCCATTCCATGCCTACATCAAATGACAATCAATTCAGTGATGTTGTACATTATGTACTGGGGGCATTAGAACCAGATCTCAGATTCCTTACTACTGATCCCTTCCAGAGCATTTTTCTCCCATATGATGAGAATCTCTTGGAAGTCATGACCTCTTATGAGTTGTGAACAAGGAATATGAGGATAGTTCCTTGTCTTGTGTCAACCTCGTTAAAAAATGAAACCAAGGATATGAGGATAGTTCCTTGTCTTGTGTCAACCTCGTTAAAAAATGAAACTAGGAAAATGAGGATAGTTCCTTGTCTTGTGTCAAGCTCATTAAAAAATGAAACAAGGAGTATGAGCATAGTTCCTTGTCTTGTGTCAAGCTCATTAAAAAATGAAACAAGGAATACGAGGATAGTTCCTAGTCTTGTGTCAACCTTGTTAAAAAAAGAAACAAAGGAATACGAGGACAGTTCCTTGTATTGTGTCA
>APFE030561165.1:72315-155015 GCA_000404065.3 Pinus taeda | reverse complement strand
GCAAAGTTCCAATTCGAGTCTTTGATTAGATCTCATAAGATCCCAGTCGAGTATTTCACTTGATCTCATATATGAACCTTCATTCCATCCACCTTATAGCCATGATTAGTCTACTTAGGTGAATGTAATGAAGCTTGGGGGGCATGCACCTAGTGGTAAAGTTAAGTTTCCTTGTAGGTTATGTGAAGGGAATCACCTCGTTCACCTTTGTCCCTATCTGGACAAAGCCAAAAAGGTGTTGGATAACCATCCTACTTCATCACGACGACTTCCATCTAGTTACAAGAGACTCTCCCTTTCATCATGCTAGGGGCATGTAAACTAATCTCGAGCATAGTTCTTCATTTCAAGCTTGTGTAAAAATGAAAATGAATTCAAGCATATTCCTTTGTTTCAAGCTTGTGTAAAAATGAAACTAAATCCAAGCATAGTTTGTTGTTTCAAGCTTGTGTAAACATGAAACTGAACCCAAGCATAGTTCCCTATGGTTCAGGCTTGTGTAAAAATGAACCCATTTTCCATTTTTAATCCTCCTGATTTCCATTCTATCAGCCTATTTCGTCAGATGAGCCTTGGTTTTTTTCATCCCATCACCACCATCCCTTCGGCTGATCATACGCTTTCACTTGGTTGTTTTACCCTTTATGAGGAATAGTTGCAATGAGGGGTCTTATTAGCTAGCCTCTTCACATAAGTCAACATGTTTTGAGAAGTTCCAACATCACCAGAACCAGTTTCTATCCTATACATCCGTCGTTTCTCAAAGTGGAGTCCTCTTTAAGCTCTTTTCAAACTCTCGAAATATGAAAAGATTGCCAACCGCTTGTCTTTTTCAACTTGTTAACGGATTGAACGACATCTCTCTTGTATTATTTAACACATTTTTGGGCTTGAGAGATTAATTTATGAAAAGGAACTTGTGGATTTTTCTTTTTGTCCCTTTTGAAACTCTCTAAACATGAAAAGGACTGAGTTATCTTTATCGTTAAACTCGTTAAAACATCAAATAGCGACAAACTTGTCCATCTAGACAAGACTGAGTTTCACCTTCACTAGACTCGTTAAAACATCAAATAAAAATGGATTCACCCAAAGGGTGGAATTATACAACAAGCATATGTTATCCTCCTCAAGCTTGATAAAACTAAAGAGGTACTAGTTAGCAATGACTGGGGAAAATGGGAAAAAGGGGAAAACCACTTTATGGTAGCAGGTCGCTCTTGAACATGAGACTTTCACTGTGACTATTTGGGTTAGGTTATTAGCTTGATGGTTATCACACCGTTGGTCTATCATACAATACATCACTTTGTTTTGGTTCAATGCTACCAATTCATTTTAGTGTCACCAACATGTTTAAGAGTTTCATTCAGTGAAAATTAATCCTTTGCAACACCATAAACCTTCATTTTCATGAATGCCATTCCTGAACCTTGTGTCGTCAGTCAAATTCCATCTCCAAAATCACTACACTCGTTTCATGTCATTGATGTGGGATACATCAAGGCCCTCCTGCAATGAGTCTCTTCTTGTCGACATCAGCACATTATCCAAGAAGTTGACTTAGAAACACCCTTCCAGTACCTTGAGGCTTGCATACATCAATGGAAGGTTTCTCACTTCCATCGATAGGTTACCAATGGTATCATCCCCACCATGGGTTAATTAGGTGGCAAACCATTCCATGCCTACATCAAATCACGATCAATTCAGTGATGTTGTACATTATGTACTGGGGGCATTAGAACCAGATCTCAGATTCCTTACTACGGATCCCTTCCAGAGCATTTCTCTCCCATCTGATGAGAACCTCTTGGAAGTCATGACCTCTTAGGAGTCATGAACAAGGAATATGAGGATAGTTCCTTGTCTTGTGTCAACCTCGTTAAAAAGTGAAACCAAGGATATGAGGATAATTCCTTGTCTTGTGTCAACCTCGTTAAAAAATGAAACAAGGAAAATGAGGATAGTTCCTTGTCTTGTGTCAAGCTCGTTAAAAATGAATCAAGGAGTATGATCATAGTTCGTTGTCTTGTGTCAAGTTCATTAAAAAATGATACAAGGAATATGAGGATAGTTCCTAGTCTTGTGTCAACCTTGTTAAAAAATGAAACAAAGCAATACAAGGGCAGTTCCTTGTCTTGTGTCAACCTCATTAAAAAATGAAACAAAGAATATGAGGATAGTTCTTTTACTATGTCACCCTAATTAAAAAATGAAACAGGTCCTTGAGCAGAGTTCCTTGTCTTGTGTCAAGCTCATTAAAAAATGAAACAAGGCCCCCTGGAGCAAAGTTCCAATTCGAGTCTTTGATTAGATCTCATAAGATCTCAGTCGAGGATTTCACTTGATCTCATATATGAACCTTCATTCCATCCACCTCATAGCCACGAGTAGTCTACTTAGGTGAATGTAATGAAGCTTGGGGGGCATGCACCTATTGATAGAGTTAAGTTTACCTATAGGTTATGTGAAGGGAATCACCCCTTTCACCTTTGTCCCTATCTGGACAAAGCCAAAAAGGTGTTGGATAACCTTCCTGCTTCATCGCGACGACTTCCATCTAGTTATAAGAGATTCTCCCTTTCATCATGCTGGGGGCATGTAAAATAATCTCAAGCATAGTTCTTCATTTCAAGCTTGTGTAAAAATGAAACTGAATCCAAGCATAGTTTGTCGTTTCAAGCTTGTGTAAACATGAAACTGAACCCAAGCATAATTCCCTATGGTTCAGGCTTGTGTAAAAATGTACCCATTTTCCATTTTTAACCCTCGTAATTTCCATTTTATCAGCCTCTTTCATCAGATGAGCCTTGGTTTTTTTCATCCCATCACCACCATCCCTTCAGCCGATCATACGCTTTCACTTGGTTGTTTTAGCCTTTTTGAGGAAAAATTGCAATGAGTGGTCTTATTAGATAGCCTTTTCACATAAATAAACATGTTTTGAGAAGTTCCAACATCACCAGAACCAGTTTCTATGCTATACATCACTCGTTCCTCAAAGTGGAGTCCTCTTTAAGCTCTTTCCAGATTCTCGAAATATGAAAAGATTGTTTATCGCTTGTCTTTTTCAGCTCATTAATGGATTGGAAACAACATCTCTCTTGTATTATTTTACACATTTTTGGGCTTGAGAGATTAATTTATGAAAAATAACT
Organism: Pinus taeda; assembly: GCA_000404065.3. Classification (NCBI taxonomy): domain Eukaryota; kingdom Viridiplantae; phylum Streptophyta; class Pinopsida; order Pinales; family Pinaceae; genus Pinus; species Pinus taeda. Next base: position 151,854 of record APFE030561165.1, on the reverse strand, counting down.
TGTGGATTTTTATTTTTGTCCCTTTTCAAACTCTCTAAACATGAAAAGGATCGAGTTATCTTTATCGTTAAACTCGTTAAAACATCAAATAGTGACAAACTTGTCCATCTAGAGAAGACCGAGTTTCACCTTCACTAGACTCGTTAAAACATCAAATAGCGATGGATTCACTCGAAGGGTGGAATTATACAACAAGAATATGTTATCCTCCTCAAGCTTGATAAAACTAAAGAGGTACTAGTTAGCAATGACGGGGGAAAATGGGGAAAATGGAAAAAACACTTTATGGTAGTAGGTTGCTCTTGAACTTGACACTTTCACTGTGACTATTTGGGTTAGGTTATTAGCTTGATGGTTATCACACCGTTGGTCTATCATACCATACATCACTTTGTTTTGGTTCAATGCTACCAATTCATTTTAGTGTCGCCAACATGTTCAAGAGAAGTCATTCAGTCAAAATTCATCCTTTGCAATACCATAAACCTTCATTTTCATGACTTCCATTCCTAAAACTTGTGTCATCAGTCAAATTCCATCTCCAAAATCACTACACTTGTTTCATGTCATTGATGTGGGATACATCAAGGCCCTCCTGCGATGAGTCGCTTCTTGTCGACATCAGCACATTATCCAAGAAGTTGAGTTAGAAACACCCTTCCAGTACCTTGAGGCTTGCATAAATCAATGGAAGGTTTCTCTCTTCCAGCAATAGGTTACCATTGGTATCATCCCCGCCATGGGTTAATTAGGTGGCAACCCATTCCATGCCTACATCAAATGATGATCAATTCAGTGATGTTGTACATTATGTACTGGGGGCATTGGAACCAGATCTCAGATTCCTTACTATGGATCCCTTCCATAGCATTGTTCTCCCATCTGATGAGAACCACTTGGAAGTCATGACATCTTATGAGTCATGAACAAGGAATATGAGGATAGTTCCTTTTCTTGTGTCAACCTCGTTAAAAAATGAAACAAAGGATATGAGGATAATTCCTTGTCTTGTGTCAACCTTGTTAAAAAATGAAACAAGGAAAATGAGGATAGTTCCTTGTCTTGTGTCAAGCTCATTAAAAAATGAAACAAGGAGTATAAGGATAGTTCCTTGTCTTGTGTCAAGCTCATTAAAAACTCAAACAAGGAATACGAGGATAGTTCTTAGTCTTGTGTCAACCTTGTTAAAAAATGAAACAAAGAAATACGAGGATAGTTCCTTGTCTTGTGTCAACCTCGTTAAAAAATGAAACAAGGAATATGAGGATAGTTTTTTTAATATTTCAACCTCATTAAAAAATGAAACAGGTCCCTAAGCAGAGTTCCTTGTCTTGAGTCAAGCTCATTAAAAAATGAAACAAGGTCCCCTGGAGCAAAGTTCCAATTCGAGTCTTTGATTAGATCTCATAAGATCCCAGTCGAGTATTTCACTTGATCTCATATATGAACCATCATTCCATCCACCTTATAGCCATGAGTAGTGTACTTAGGTGAATGTAATGAAGCTTGGGGGGCATGCACCTAGTGGTAAAGTTAAGTTTCCCTGTAGGTTATGTGAAGGGAATCACCCTCTTCACCTTTGTCCCTATCTGGACAAAGCCAAAAAGGTGTTGGATAACCATCCTACTTCATCGCGACGACTTCCATCTAGTTACAAGAGACTCTCCCTTTCATCATGCTGGGGGCATGTAAAATAATCTCAATCATAGTTCTTCATTTCAAGCTTGTGTAAAAATGAAAATGAATTCAAGCATATTTCTTCGTTTCAAGCTTGTGTAAAAATGAAACTAAATCCAAGCATAGTTTGTCGTTTCAAGCTTGTGTAAACATGAAACTGAACCCAAGCATAGTTCCCTATGGTTCAGGCTTGTGTAAAAATGAACCCAGTTTCCATTTTTAATCCTCCTTATTTCCATTCCATCAGCCTATTTCGTCAGATGAGCCTTGGTTTTTTTCATCCCATCACCACCATCCCTTCGGCTGATCATACGCTTTCACTTGGTTGTTTTACCCTTTATGAGGAATAGTTGCAATGAGGGGTCTTATTAGCCAGCCTCTTCATATAAATCAACATGTTTTGAGAAGCTCCAACATCACCAGAACCAGTTTCTATCCTATACATCAGTCGTTTCTCAAAGTGGAGTTCTCTTTAAGCTCTTTTCAAACTCTCGAAATATGAAAAGATTGCCGACCGCTTGTCTTTTTCAGCTTGTTAACGGATTGGAAACAACATCTCTCTTGTATTATTTAACACGTTTTTTGGCTTGAGAGATTAATTTATGAAAAAGAACTTGTGGATTTTTCTTTTTGTCGTTTTTCAAACTCTCTAAACATGGAAAGGACTGAGTTATCTTTATCGTTAAACTCATTAAAACATCAAATAGAGACAAACTTGTCCATCTAGACAAGACCGAGTTTCACCTTCACTAGACTCGTTAAAACATCAAATAATGATGGATTCACCCGAAGGGTGGAATTATACAACAAGCATATGTTATCCTTCTCAAGCTTGATAAAACTAAAGAGGTACTAGTCAGCAATGACTGGGGAAAATGGGAAAAAGGGGAAAACCACTTTATGATAGCAGGTCGCTCTTGAACATGAGACTTTCGCTGTGACTATTTGGTTTAGGTTATTAGCTTGATGGTTATCACACTGTTGGTCTATCACACCATACATCACTTTGTTTTGGTTCAATGCTACCAATTCATTTCAGTGTCGCCGACATGTTCAAGAGAATTCATTCAGTCAAAATGCATCCTTTGCAATACCATAAACCTTCATTTTCATCACTGCCATTCCTGAACCTTGTGTCGTCAGTCAAATTCCATCTCCAAAATCACTACACTCGTTTCATGTCATCGATGTGGGATACATCAAGGCCCTCCTGCAACGAGTCTCTTCTTGTCGACATCAACACATTATCCAAGAAGTTGACTTAGAAACACCCTTACAGTACCGTGAGGATTGCATACATCAATGGAAGGTTTCTCACTTCCGTTGATAGGTTACCAATGGTATCATCCCTGCCATGGGTTAATTAGGTGGCAAACCATTCCATGCCTACATCAAATGACAATCAATTCAGTGATGTTGTACATTATGTACTGGGGGCATTGGAACTAGATCTCAGATTACTTACTACGGATCCCTTCCAGAGCATTTCTCTTCCATCCGATGAGAACCTCTTCGAAGTCATGACCTCTTATGAGTTGTGAACAAGGAATATGAGGATAGTTCCTTGTCTTGTGTCAACCTCATTAAAAAATGAAACCAAGGATATGAGGATAATTCCTTGTCTTGTGTCAACCTCGTTAAAAAATGAAACAAGGAAAATGAGGATAGTTCCTTGTATTGTGTCAAGCTCGTTAAAAAATGAAACAAGGAATATGATCATAGTTTGTTGTCTTGTGTCAAGCTCATTAAAAAATGAAACAAGGAATACGAGGATAGTTCCTAGTCTTGTCTCAAACTTGTTAAAAAATGAAACAAAGCAATACAAGGAAAGTTCCTTGTCTTCTGTCAACCTCATTAAAAAATGAAACAAAGAATATGAGGATAGTTCTTTTACTATGTCAACCTCATTAAAAAATGAAATAGGTCCCTGAGCAGAGTTCCTTGTCTTGTGTCAAGCTCATTAAAAAATGAAACAAGGTCCCATGGAGCAAAGTTCCAATTCGAGTCTTTGATTAGATCTCATAAGACCCCAGTTGAGGATTTCACTTGATCTCATATATGAACCTTCATTCCATCCACCTCATAGCCACAAGTAGTCTACTTAGGTGAATGTAATGAAGTTTGGGGGGCATGCATCTAGTGGTAGAGTTAAGTTTCCCTATAGGTTATGTGAAGGGAATTACCCCGTTCACCTTTGTCCCTCTCTGGACAAAGCCGAAAAGGTGTTGGATAACCGTCTTGCTTCATTGCGATGAATTCCATCTAGTTATAAGAGATTCCCCCTTTCATCATGCTGGGGGCATGTAAAATAATCTCAAGCATAGTTCTTCATTTCAAGCTTGTGTAAAAATGAAAATGAACTCAAGCATATTTCTTCGTTTCAAGCTTGTGTAAAAATGAAACTAAATCCAAGCATAGTTTGTCGTTTCAAGCTTGTGTAAACATGAAATTGAACCCAAGCATAGTTCCCTATGGTTTAAGCTTGTGTAAAAATGTATCCATTTTCCATTTTTAACCCTCGTGATTTCCATTCTATCATCCACTTTTGTCAGATGAGCCTTGGTTTTTTCATCCCATCGCCACCTTCCCTTCAGCCGATCATACGCTTTCACTTGGTTGTTTTAGCCTTTTTGAGGAACAATTGCAATGAGTGGTCTTATTAGATAGCCTTTTCACATAAATAAACATGTTTTGAGAAGTTCCAACATCACCAGAACCAGTTGCTATGCTATACATCACTCGTTCCTCAAAGTGGAGTCCTCTTTAAGCTCTTTTCAGATTCTCGAAATATGAAAAGATTGTCAATCGCTTGTCTTTTTCAGCTCATTAATGGATTGGAAACGACATCTCTCTTGTATTATTTTACACATTTTTGGGCTTGAGAGATTAATTTCTGAAAAATAACTTGTGGATTTTTATTTTTGTCCCTTTTCAAACTCTCTAAACATGAAAAGGACTGAGTTAACATTATCGTCAAACTCGTTAAAACATCAATTAGCGACAAACTTGTCCATCTAGACAAGACTGAGTTTCACCTTCACTAGACTCGTTAAAACATCAAATAGCGATGGATTCGCTCGAAGGGTGGAATTATACAACAAGCAAATGTTATCCTCCTCAAGCTTGAGAAAACTAAAAAGGTACTAGTTAGCAATGACGGGGGAAAATGGGGAAAATGGGAAAACCACTTTATGGTAGTAGGTTGCTCTTGAACACGACACTTTCACTGTGACTATTTGGGTTAGGTTATTAGCTTGATGGTTATCACACCGTTGGTCTCTCATACCATACATCACTTTGTTTTGGTTCAATGCTAACAATTCATTTTAGTGTTGCCAACATGTTCAAGAGAAGTCATTTAGTCAAAATTCATCCGTTGCAATACCATAAACCTTCATTTTCATGACTGCCATTCCTGAACCTTCTGTCATCAGTCAAATTCCATCTCCAAAATCACTACACTCGTTTCATGTCATTGATGTGGGATACATCAAGGCCCTCCTGCGATGAGTCGCTTCTTGTCGACATCAGCACATTATCCAAGAAGTTGAGTTAGAAACACCCTTCCATTACCTTGAGGCTTGCATACATCAATGGAAGGTTTCTCTCTTCCAGCAATAGGTTACCAATGGTATCATCCCCACCATGGCTTAATTAGGTGGCAACCCATTCCATGCCTACATCAAATGATGATCAATTCAGTGATGTTGTACATTATGTACTGGGGGCATTGGAACCAGATCTCAGATTCCTTACTTCGGATCCATTCCATAGCATTGTTCTCCCATCTGATGAGAACCTCTTGGAAGTCATGACCTCTTATGAGTCATGAACAAGGAATATGAGGATAGTTCCTTTTCTTGTGTCAATCTCATTAAAAAATGAAACCAAGGATATGAGGATAATTCCTTGTCTTGTGTCAACCTCGTTAAAAAATGAAACAAGGAAAATGAGGATAGTTCCTTTTCTTGTGTCAAGCTCGTTAAAAAATGAAACAAGGAGTATAAGCATAGTTCCTTGTCTTGTGTCAATATCATTAAAAAATCAAACAAGGAATACGAGGATAGTTCCTAGTCTTGTGTCAAGCTCATTAAAAAATGAAACAAAGGAATACGAGGATAGTTCCTTGTCTTGTGTCAACCTCATTAAAAAATGAAACAAGGAATATGAGGATAGTTTTTTTACTATTTCAACCTCATTAAAAAATGAAACAGGTCCCTGAGCAGAGTTCCTTGTCTTGAGCCAAGCTCATTAAAAAATGAAACAAGGTCCCCTGGAGCAAAGTTCTAATTCAAGTCTTTGATTAGATCCCATAAGATCCTAGTCAAGTATTTCACTTGATCTCATATATGAACCTTCATTCCATCCACCTTATAGCCATAAGTAGTCTACTTAGCTGAATGTAATGAAGCTTGGGGGGCATGCACCTAGTGGTAAAGTTAAGTTTCCCTGTAGGTTATGTGAAGGGAATCACCCCGTTCACCTTTGTCCCTATCTGGACAAAGCCAAAAAGGTGTTGGATAACCATCCTGCTTCATCGTGACAACTTCCATCTAGTTACAAGAGACTCTCGCTTTCATCATGATGGGGGCATGTAAAATAATCTCAAGCATAGTTCTTCATTTCAATATTGTGTAAAAATGAAAATGAATTCAAGCGTGTTTCTTCATTTCAAGCTTGTGTAAAAGTGAAACTAAATCCAAGCATAGTTTGTCATTTCAAGCTTGTGTAAACATGAAACTGAACCAAAGAATAGTTCCCTATGGTTCAAGCTTGTGTAAAAATGTACCCATTGTCCATTTTTAACCCTCATGATTTCCATTCTATCAGCCTCTTTCATCAGATGAGCCTTAGTTTTTTTCATCCCATTGCCACCATCCCTTCAGCTGATCATACGCTTTCACTTGGTTGTTTTACCCTTTTTGAGGAACAGTTGCAATGAGTGGTCTTATTAGCTAGCCTCTTCACATAAATCAACATGTTTTGATAAGTTCCAACATCACCAGAACCAGTTGCTATCCTATACATCACTCGTTCCTCAAAGTGGATTCCTCTTTAAGATCTTTTCAAACTCTTGAAATATGAAAAGATTGCCGAGCACTTGTCTTTTTCAGCTCGTTAACGGATTGGAAACGACATCTCTCTTGTATTATTTTACAAATTTTTGGGCTTGAGAGATTAATTTATGAAAAAGAATTTGTGGATTTTTCTTTTTGTCCCTTTTCAAACTCTCTAGACATGAAAAGGACCGAGTTATCTTTATCGTTAAACTTGTTAAAACATCAAATACCGACAAACTTGTCCATCTGGACAAGACCGAGTTTCACCTTCACTAGATTCGTTAAAACATCAAATAGCAATGGATTCACCCAAAGGGTGGAATTATACAACAAGCATATGTTATCCTCCTAAAGCTTGATAAAACTAAAGAGGTACTAGTTAGCAATGATTGGGGAAAATGAGAAAAAGGGGAAAACCACTTTATGGTAGCAGGTCGCTCTTGAACATGAGACTTTCACTGTGACTATTTGGGTTAGGTTATTAGCTTGATGGTTATCACACTGTTGGTCTATCATACCATACATCACTTTGTTTTGGTTCAATGCTACCAATTCATTTTAGTGTCGCTCACATGTTCAAGAGAAGTCATTCAATCAAAATTCATCCTTTGCAATACCATAAACCTTCATTTTCATGACTGCCATTCCTGAACCTTGTGTCATCAGTCAAATTCCATCTCCAAAATCACTACACTCATTTCATGTCATTGATGTGGGATACATCAAGGCCCTCCTACGACGAGTCGCTTCTTGTCAACATTAACACATTATCCAAGAAGTTGACTTAGAAACACCGTTCCAGTACCTTGAGGCTTGGATACATCAATGGAAGGTTTCTCACTTCCGGCGATAGGTTAACATCAGTGGCCTTCGACCGAAAGACTTTGTATGGTGTTCGACATCAAATCATCCATAAACACCATGTAGAATGTACTGAAGTACCTTGAGGATCATTATCATTATCAGTGATTTCTCTCGCATTTGTTAACAACTTACATCATTGGTTGGTAACCAGATGGTGTCTTCCCATGTTTGAATTCTGATCACATATTCACATGGCTAGACTCGTACTTGAGCGAACGATTGAATGAGATAGAAGACCCCAGATCTAGTTTCATCCATCCAAGCTATGATTTCAGGAGTAATAAATCATATGTACAATGGCTTTACATTGAGGGTTATTCATCATGGGCCTATATCTGTAGACGACTGTTTATGTACATGTAATGAAAGTTTATAAGCTGAGCATGGGTATGCCTTCCCTCAACGATTCATGTAAAATCAAATATCATGATATATCTATTGTAATTGATGCAGGTCACCTCCCACTTCGATACATCCTCATCACATTGTAAAGCATTTCATTCAACATTGGCATTTTTCCGACTTCATGCTTTAGGGGGCCGCTGTTACAGATCCATTTGGTCACATCAATCCCATCATCTAGATCAGTGTTTTAGGGCTCATCAAACCCTAATTTCAGTTGTTACATGCCCTAAACAAGTCACCACTTTGAATGTCTCCTTCCTAGATAGTTTCATGACTTGAAGACATCTAGAAATAGCCCTAGAGGGACCAGCGCAGGTAGGCCCTTGTAAGGGTGCATTGTAGAGCATTTAAGTCCATGCTAGGGTGCTCTTCAGAGCACTTAGGCTTCCTTTCACCTATGCTAGGTGAGAATGAGCAAAATTCACATAGGGTTTGGGGAATATTCTTATCTTTTGGAGTCATCTAGAAGGTTCCCTCACTTATGAACTCTTATGAGCTCGAAAATGGATGAGGAATGAGTTAAGGTGCATCCTATCCTCTCATCCCTTCCTCCATGGAGCAATTCTAAGTATGGAAGGCCATTCAATGCCACCATTTATGACAAAACCTCCTTCATCTTCCTATAAATTTACCACTCATCTAAGTGATCAGGGGTTGGATTATGTTGAATTGTAAGGAGATAACGCTGCTATGAGATTTGGCTTTGAAGCAAGTATTGTAATGCTACAATTTTATCATGATTTTGATGTGATGTGGATGGCATCCAAGTTGGAGGAATGGCTTTGAATCAGACACTAATGGTTGTAATTCTTTATTCTATCTAATAAAGTGTTTGGAACTTTTTCCCATATGTTTGTATTGTTTCATAATGCTTATATGTGTGAATTGTATTTGATTCCTTTCACTTATATTCAATAGATCATGTGGTTTGATCATATCTTTGTTTTCTGTTGTGTTTACAGGGTACTTCTCAAGCGTATTAAGTATGGGAAGGAGAAATAAGATCGATACAAGGGAGACGAGAGGAAAGAGGAACTACAAGTAGGTCTTCTTATCTTCTCATCTTATCTATTGCTTATAGGAAAAGTATAAAATATTTTAAACTGTTGTTCTAGATACAACTACTTATCTAGGGAATTAGTAGTCCAAAGGCATGTCTGTCATTGTTGTTGCCCATGTAGTCTCCCACAAGGCCTAAAAGTCTACCATGTGTATAAAAGTAAATCGCTCCTACTATAAATAAAAGAGGGGGGAATTGTGCGTATAGAACCCAAAAATTTGGCCCTTCTAAACTCTAATCCAATGACTAGGGTTGCTTTTGAGAATACTGGGTGCATTCATTTCTGTGAGAAGATTCTAACAATCGGTCATCATGTAGAGTTATCCAACCTTTTGTCTTTGAGTTTCAAGGATGGAAAGGCCAGGTTGGGAGACTTGGAGATGGTCATTACAGAGAAACTAATTTTGATGCCACATGAATTCCTTCAGATGGAGAAACGTGGTTCAAAGGGGATGATCTTAATGCCTCATTCTTCAAGGAATCTCTCAAACCACAATTTAGAAATAAGTTTGATACAACCTTCCGAAGCACATACCTTCAAGATCATCATAGCCAACTGCTTAAAGTCATACAATGGTATTTTACTTGTGAGGGTAGGTTTAGTAGAGTTTATTAGTATCACCTCAGGCTCCTGGTGCATTTTGTAGCCAAGAAGACCATGAACCTACCTTATTATTCGCTTAATATTTTGGGAAGGATGGTAAAGAAAGTCCAACTTAAGAAAGACAATCACATGTCATGCTTGTTTCATTTTTCCTTAATAAAAATCCTGGTCATGTTTGAACTTGAGAAAATAAAAGTTTCTTGGTCTAGTTTTTTGCCAAATCTTAGTTTATTGCCTCAAGTAGATTCCACACCAATAGAGTTGTGTGAAGAAAAATAAGAACCACATGATGAACCATTGACCAAGACAGTGAAAAAAGCAAGTGAAGATGAGTAACCGAGTTAGAAAACAAGAAAGAAATCCAGCAAAGGGTTAAGGAAGAAGCAAAGTGCAAAAGGAAAGAAGAATAATTAGGTAGATGAGGTTCATGAAGTAGAGTTCCAAACAACAAAGGTTCAATTGACAACATAGGAGACAATGCAGGCTGAAAAGTTCTTGCTGAAACCTAAAACTAGGTTGAAAGTGAAGAAGAATGTTGAGGAGTCAATTCCTTATACAATTGATGTTATCCCAGAGAACAAGCAAGAAGATAATGTGAAAGAGACTGAAATAACCCAGGTAGAGGAATAGGATCCAAATATAACTAAGATGAAGAATGCATTTTCTATTTCACAACTAGAAATAACATTTTTGAAGAGACAAAACTGAGAGCTCAGAGAGGCAACTATTCAATGATCAGGTGCTCAATATTTAGCTCAAAAATAAAGTTATCAGAATTGATCGAAACCTAAATGACCGCATTTGTCTCAACGATATGATCCCAACACAACTCGTTTCACTCAAAATCGAGTTCATATGAGGAAGATATCGCGTTCAGTTCATTTTGCCAAATAGAGGAATTTTTGAAAAAAAAAATGTAGAATCACTACACAGTCAACGATCCGTACTACTAACGTGGTATGTGACTAGATCGGTCAATGAATTGGTCAAAATCCAATCACGTTTCCCCAAGTGTCATGTTGTAGTTAATCTGCAAGTTGGTGGTGTGGCTTTGTTTTTATTGGTCATAGGTGGACCAATGAAGAGGGGACAAGTGGCAAGCCCAGAGGCCAACATCTGTCCCTCCCCAAAGGTTCACATTTATTGGCACGTAGTAAAATTTTATGGCAGGTCGGGGGGTCAAACCTGGGACCTACACCAAACAAACCACATGGCTTACTGCTCCACTGCACCGTTGTGACTTAACATGTAATGGTCATAAGTTATATTTAAATTTTATAATGTTTATGGTTGGGGGTTAGGAGGGAGCCAACCCCCTCCCATGTGAAAACCATCATACATCCGACAGTAATGGATAATGGCTAACAGCTAATCCATAACCAACATCTAGCTAAACCATGACCGTCCTCTTAACCCGCATACGTGACCAATACAATATCACTACCAGGCTAAAGGTTAACGGTTATCCAAAAACCACACCATTGAAACGCGCTTAAAGTGCTAATCATGTTTAACATTAATTAAACTATAGTTTAGTTTGGCATATAAGTTATCAGATCTGACAAATCCAAGGATTCCTTCAGTTTTAGTGGGAATAATCGGAGTTCCTCTAGTTTTTGTGGAGTTTTACTAGGAGAAACAGTTTTTGCCATATTTTTTGCAAAATTCGACCAAATTGGGATCAAGAAAATGTGTTCCTAGATGATTTTGATGTTATGAGCACATTGAAGTAGGTTTCAGGAGTAGCAGAGAAATATAAATGTTACTCTTTCCATTATTGAGCTAATACAGAGGCCCAAGCCATGTAACATGGACCAAGGAGATGTAGCCCAGGAGGGATGAACTCCTTCATCAAAACATCGTGTTAAGTGTTCATTTTGATGGTTTGCTGTACATTTGATTGTTTCTATTCAAAACTTGTTTTTCGTGCTATTTTTCTCATGAATTTAACATAAAACTTGATAAATTTACCTGTTATCATCCACATACACCATAAGGAAATCTATGCACATGAAGCAAATGTTAAGCAGTTGTTTTTAAATTTTGAAGTTGAAATTAGCATAGAAAAACTAACATTAAAGAACAGATCAAGTTGGTATCAGAGCAAAGGTTATTTTCTTGATTTCTTGAGTTTTGTGCAGGTAGGGTTTTAATGGCTGTAAATTTGTGATGCTTACAAGGTTAAAGTTGCAGAGAGTAGAAGAGAAACTATTGGTTGCAACTCATGAGGTAATGCCCAAAAGAAGGAGACCCACAAGGCCATAATCTCCACCTAAAGTTCCAATCCCAGCTGCACTTGAAAGAACTCAAGTTTTACCTTCAAATGAGATTGAGGAGGTATAAGCAATACAAGAAGATGATCTTGAATCCAAAGCCATCATGTCTAGAGCAAGAGAGACTGAAGGTCTTTCAGAAGAGGAAGCATTCAAGAAATATTTCTAGGACTTAAATGACATGGTTAGATTCCTTTATGAAGAGAGGAATACTAGAATGGCCGGAGAGAGTTCCAAGTCCCCACATGGAGAGGGAAGCTCAGGAAAAAAAAGATGAAAAGAAGGATTCAAAGGGAAATGGAGGAAAGCCTCCTCCATCTCCACCATCATCATCTTCCTCATCATCTTCATCAACCTCAACATCTCAAACAACATCATCTTCCACTTCCACCACAAAAACTGTTCATACTCATTCAAAAACCCCAAAGGAAAAAACTCCTTGACTCAAATTGGACATTAAGTTTGAACTTCCCATGTACAACGGTGAAGTGAATGCATAAAAGTTGGACAATGAGATTGGACAATTAGAGGTTTATTGCAGAATTCATAACCTTCAATAAGATGGCATAAAGATCCAGTTAGCTTTACTGAGACTAGAAGGAGCAGCACTAGTTTGGTGGGAAGCAAAGACTCAAGAGGAAATGTGAATTCATGGTAAGATATCCATTTCTTGGGTTGAATTTGTTTCTAAAATTAAAAGATAGTTTTATCCTTTAGCCTATATGAAAAAATCCATTATGAGTTGGCAAAATTTTAGGCAACTCGAGGGCTAAACAGTTCAATACAATACTTAGGAGTTTAGGAAGAGGTCTTTTTTGTTAGGAGTAAACTTCAATTCCTAAGATACACTCTTGAAATATTTTGGGGGTTTATATTCCTACTTAAAACATAATATTCTTATGTTCAATCCAAGAAATTTGGATGAGGTTTGTGTGTAGGCCACGCACCTTGAAGCAAGAGGAATGAACATTAAGGAAGATGGTAGTAAGAAGAAGCCATTCAAGGGTAAGGAGAAAGAGAAGGGTGCAAAATGGAAGGGAAAGAAGAATGAAAGTTTGAATAAGGAAGGGGAGAAAACTATATGCCAACATTGTTCCAAAATAGGGCATGATGAAACCCATTGCTGGAAATTACAACCCGAATTAAGGCCTAAGAAACCAAAGAATAAGGGATAACAAAAAGACGATTGCTACCACACAACATGTTCTTGGATCAGATTTTGGTGATGAGACCAATATTTTAGCCATTGTCACAAAAGGAAAAGAAGTTGTTGCAAGCACTAGTTCCTCACATAGTAACAACAAAACTCCAAATGAAGAATCAAGGATAGAGTTGTTCCATGTAAGGGTAATTTTAAATCATACAAATATTGATGCATTATTTGATAGTGGGTCACAATTGCACTTAATTTCAGAAGAATTGGTCAAAAATCTTAACCTTGAAACTGTACCTCATCACAAGCCATATCCCTTGGATTGGATAGTCAATAATGAAAATTTACAAGTTACAAGGAAATGCTTATTCAAGTTTGCCATTATTGAAAAATTCATTGATGAAGTTGAGTTAGATGTAGTTCCACTTGACATCTCAGGAATCATTTTGGGAAGTCCTTATTTGTATGGCAGGAAAGCAGTATTTTATTGCCATGAGAACAAATACCTATTTCACAAGGATGGAGTGGAGTTTGTTGTGAGAGCCCATCACAAAAAGTTAAACATTTCTTTGATTAATGCAGGGCAGATGAAGAGACTAGTAAACTCAAGTAAAAATTTTGTGCTTCACATGATCGAGAAAAAGAATGATATTTATTATAATATTTTGAAGGTTGTGATGATAAGTTAAAATCTGATTTTTTTGATGTGGTAATTAAGCATGGCGACATGTTTCAGGAACCAAAGGGGTTACCTCCCAAGAGCGGAATTCAACATGAGATACAATTACAGCAGGATGTTCCACTTCCAAACGTTGGCATGTATCGAATGTCGATTATGGAGAGTATGGAAATCAAGAAGCAAATTCAAGAGTCATTGAAAAAAGGTGTCATACGCCCATCTACTTCTCCATGTGGTTCACCAATTGTCTTGGTGCTAAAGAAGGATGGGACTTAACGCATGTGTGTGGATTTCCATCCACTGAAGAAAATAACAATAAAGAATTGTTATCCACTCCCAAGAATTGATGATTTGATTGATAAATTGAGGTATGAAAAGTATTTCACTAAGTTAGACTTACAAAGTGGTTATCATCAAGTTAGAATAGCTGAAGAGGACATTTGGAAAACCACATTTAAAACTAAACAAGGATTGTTTGAGTGGCGTGTTATGCCTTTCGGTCTTACAAATGCTCCAGCTAATTTCGTGAGAGTTATGAATGATGTATTGAGACCATTTCTAGATGAATTTGTCATTGTTTACTTAGATGATATTCTCATATTCAGCAAATCCAGATATGAACATGTCATGCATGTGAAAAAAGTACTTGATGCCTTGAGAAAAGAACAGTTGTTTTTAAAGATGTCAAAGTGTGAATTTGGCAAGATTTATTTAGTGTATTTGGGACATATTATTGGAGGAGGTGAGCTGAAGATAGACCCTTCTAAGGTTGAGGTCATTCTAAATTGACCTAATCCCAATACAGTTATAGAGGTAAGAAGCTTTCTTGGGGCAACACAATATTGGAGGAAATTTATTGCTAATTTTTCTTCCATTGCAACACCACTACATGCATTAAATAGTGTGAAGAAAGTATTCCATTGGGAATATGTGTAGCTGAAAGAATTTGATGCTTTAAAACAAAAGATTAGTTCAACACCAGTATTGGCTCTTCCGGATCTTAGACAACCATTTGAGATTCAAACGGATGCTAGTGATTACGCCATGGGAGCAGTTCTTATGCAACATGGTAAGCCCATTTCATTTCATTATGAATTTTTTAATGGAGTTGTGACTAACTATCCCAATTATGACAAAAATTTATGCATTGGTACAAAGTGTCAAAAAATGGAAACACTACTTGATGGTGAAGGAGACCATTATCCATACCACCCATAAACCATTGCAGTACTTACAGTCACAATCAAAGTTGCAGTAATCACGACACTTCAAATGGATGGGTTTTCTACAAAAGTTTCATTTGGTTATCAAGTACAAAAAGGGAATCTACAATAAGGTAGCTGATATGCTTTCTAGGCCTCTTGTAAATTCATCTGTTATACTCAAGCAAAATTCTGTTTTACGTGAAAGTTACATTGAGCAATATGAATATGATAATTACTTTCAAGATGTGTATGCAAGCTTGAGGCGAGGAAACCAAATTGAAGAGTTAGATTACCATGTACATAACAATTTGTTGTATCACTTGGGAAAGTTATGTATTCCATAGAGAGAAAGAAACAATATCATAAGGGAGGCACACACTTCATTGATTGTTGGACACTTTGGTGTACGAAAGATAATAGCGAACCTCCAAAGGTATTGTTATTGCCCATTCATGTTTGATAATGCATATCGTTTCATTAGAGGATGTTATTTGTGTGCAACAAGTAAGCCTAGCAATATGAAACTAGGATTGTACACTCCACTTCCAGTACCTTCACGCCCATGGGAGAGTATCTTAATGGATTTTGTAGGAGGTCTTCCATTGTCAAGGAAAGGTCATGATTACTTGTATGTAGTTGTAGATAGGTTCAAAAAGATGTGTATTCTAACACCATGTAAAAATAAAATTACAGCTGAACAAACAACTCATCTTTTCTTGCAAAATATTTGGGTTCATTTTGGTCTTCCTAATTCCATTGTAAGTGATAGAGCTTCTCGATTTGTTAGGAATTTTTGGTAAAATTTGTGGGACATGATGGACCTTTCATTTGAAAATGGTTGGAAAAACCAAGGTGGTCAACAGGACAATCATTCATCTTCTTAGAGAATATTGCAAAAAACATCCCAAGTTATGGGATGAACAGTTGCATTACATACAACATGCATACAATAGGGCAAATAATTCTTCCACAAACACATCGTCATTTGAGGCATGTTTGTGTACTTTCCAAGATTGCCATTGGACTTCATCTTTGAGAAATATGTCGCCATCGATAGTCATAGTGACATTGATAAGGCAAGGAAGTTCATTGAGAAAATTCAGTTGATACATCACATAGTGCAAGATCAACTGGAAAAGAGTCAAAGAAGCTATAAGGCAAGGCATGATGAACACCGTGTCGATCATAAATTTCAAGTTGGAGACAAAGTTTGGTTATATGTAGCAAAGAGAGACTTCAAGGCGAAGGTAAAAAGCTGAGGCCAATCCGTTATGGTCCTTTTAAAATTCTGGAAAAGATTGGTAATAATGCATTTAAGCTAGATTTGCCTCCTTACATGCAAATATACTTTGTTGTTAATGTTGAGAATTTGAGATTGTTTCAGCCTCTTTTGATTGATGATCAAGGAGAGCATGTTCAGATGCCATCAACAGATGATTTTTCACTAGAATATCTTGATGAACTTCAACAAGATCTCATACTTGACAGAAGAACTAGGACTTCAAAGGGAGGGGATGTTGAATACCTTAGAGTGGGAATGAAGGGAAAAAATCCTTCTAAGGCCAAATGGTTGTAGATTGAGAAGGTGAGGGAGTTGTACCCTCACCTGCTGAACAATTAATAGTATATTTTGGGGTCCAAAAGGTTTCCAGTGGGGAGGAATGATCAGGTGCTTAGTATTTAGCTCAAAAATAAAAGTTCTCAGAATCACTTGAAACCTGAACGACCGCATCCGTCTCGGTGATATGATCCCAACACAACTTGTTTCAATCAAAACCTAGTTCGTATGAGGAAGATATCACGTTCTGTCTGCTATACCAAAGAGAGGAATTTTTGAAAAAAAAATGTACAGTCACTGCACAGTCAGCAGTCTGTACTGCTGACGTGGCAGGTGACTGGGCAGGTCAATGAATTGGTCAAAATCCAATCAAGTTTTTCCAAGTGTCATGTTGTGGTTAATATGTAGGTTGGTGACATGGCTTGTTTTGACTGGTCAGAGCTGGACCAATGAGGAGGGGAAGAGTGGCAAGCCTAGAGGTCGCCATATGTACCTCCCCAAAGGTCCACATATAGCGGCACGTAGTAATATTTTATGGTAGGCCGGGGGTCAAACCTGAGACCTGCTCCAAACAAGGCACATTGATTACGCTCCACCACACCATTGTGACTTAACATGTAATGGTCATAAGTTATATTTAAAGTTTATAATATTTACGGTTGGGGGTTAGGAGGGAGCCAATCCACGGGCCAACGCCCTCCCATGTGAACACCACCATACATCTGGTGGTAACGGCTAATGGCTAATCCATAACTGACATCCAACTAAACCATTACCGTCCACTTAACCCACATACATGACCACTACAACATCTCCACCAAGCTAATGATTAACGTTTATCCAAAAACAGTGCCATTAGAACGCACTTAAAGTGCTAATCAAGTTTAAAATTAATTAAATTGTGATTAAAATTTAATTAAACTACAGTTTAGTTTGGAAGAGAAGTTAGCGGATCCAACAAATATGTGAATTCCTCTAGTTTTAGCGGGACTAACTAGAGTTCCTCTAGTTTTAGTGGAGTTTTACTAGTTGAAACAATTTTTGCGATAACTTTTGCAAAATTTGATGAAATTGGGATTAGGAAAAGTTGTTCCCAAATGATTTTGATGTTTTCCGCACATTAAAGCAAGTTTCAAGAGTAGTAGAGCATTGTAAATGATACTGTTTACATTATTGAGCTCATACAAAGGCCCAAGCCATGGAAGTTGGACCAAGGAGATGTAGCCCAGGAGGGGTGAACTCCTTCACCAAAACATTGTGTTAAGTGTTAATTTTGATGGTTTTCTGTACATTTGATTGCTATTGTTTAATACTTTTTTTTCATGCTATTTTTCTCATGAATTTAACATAAAACATGATAACTTTACTTGTTATCGTTCACATACACCATAAGGAAACCTATGCACATGAAACAAATGTTAAGTAGTTTTTTTAAAATCTAAAGTTGAAATTAGCACAAAAAAACTAACATTCAACAACAGATCATACAAGCAGCTGAACAAAACCCAAAACCTACTAGACAAGATAAGGGTAAGCAGGTGGTTGAGGAGTCAATTCTAAAATCAAGTGATGAAGATAAACAAGAAAAGGAAGATACTAAGTTTGTGTTAAGATCTAGAACCAAGTCAAAAGCCAAACAAGGTATTAAGAAATCATTTGAAGATATAGTTGAAATAGTTGATATCTCAGGAAACAAACAAGAACAAGATGTTAAGGAAGAAATAGATGTCTAGATGAAAGAGGTGGATGATGAGGTTGAAAGGTTGAAGCATTCCTTTGCAAACATACAACTAAAGATGGCCTTTCTAAAGAAGCAAGGTAAGGAGTTTTAACATATTGTTTCACATGCAACTCAAGTAAAAGAAGAGCCAAAGACATCCCTCAAGCCTATTGTGCTAGAGAAAGGAAAACAAGTTATAGATGTAGAGCAAGAGGAGGAGTTCAAGCTAAAGCCTAGAATACCCATTACCAGAGCATTGAAACTCAAGCAAGGATGGGTGCAACAAATGAAACACATAGCCCAATCCATTGACAAATCATATTTTGATCAATGGAGAGAATATAATAAGTACCTAGAGGAGCTTGAGGAATGCCATATGCAGGAGTTGCAAATTTCACATGACAATGAATAATTCAAGAAGGATGTTAATCAATTAATTCTAGATGTTCATAAAGAAGTGCTACAAGCTAGTAAAGCACTTGATAGAGAAAAACATTTTGTTAAGTGGACTGTTCTTGTGAGGAAGCAAGTTAAACAATATTACATAAGAAATATAGTTATGAAGCGAAGAATGAGGATACTGAAACAAAAGTTATCAAAGGCATGGAGATTGATTTAAAAATACAAGGAAGCTTCTAATGTACCTCCACCTGGCAATGTGCCCAGGCCAAGGCCTAAAACTCAACCACAATCAAAGCCCTCTCAACCAATATCAGTTGAAGAAAAATATCCTTCGCTCAAAGGCACTAGAATCAAAGCACCTACCAACAAACCTTCATCCAACAAGAGAAAGAGGAGGTAACATTCCAATCGTTAAGTTTTGAAATTTTGATGATGGCTAAAGGTTGCTAGTGTTGCGTAGCATAAATTATTTTTTTCTTGTAGAAGCTATATATATCATTTTTTTTGGAATTCTAAAGTGATCCTGGGTATTTTTAAAGTGTTGGTATGCGGCTAGTTCATTTTATGAAGTTTTGATGGTGGGAAAGAGGCATAGTAATGAATTTAAAATACAAATTACACAAATGTTATGTAGCTACTGCGCACATGCTATGTACAGGTCTATGTGTGTTTTTAGGATGCCATTCATTAAGAGGAGGATGGTTCAATGTGTTACTGAGTCATAGAATGAATCATCATCGAGTCATCAAGCAAGTGTTTTCAATTGTGTGGAAATTCATGCCAGCAAGGCATGCTACCCAAATACTACGTAGTGTTGATTTCAAGACTTTATGATGTTTCTTGTTTTTTATATCAAAAAGTATGGTTCAATGTTTCAGAGGACTATTATGACTTTGTATAGTTTTTATGATAAGTTAATGTGTTAATGTCTTGTCGAGTTTTTTTTGTTTTTTGTTTTTCTATCAAAGAAAAACACTGCAAAGTTTGTTAAATTTCCCTCTTTTGTGTTTAATTCGATCCGCTTCATGGATAAGAGATGCATTGCATCTAGACATGGTATTTTGAATGTTGTATGGCTATTTAATGCCAAATTTTTGAAGAAAGAAATGGTTGGATAGTATTGTGAGTAGGGTTATCAGAAACTTGTGTACTGTGGTCTTGTTTTCATGAATAAATGTGCTTATTGCTCAGTCGTTCTAGTGGACATTCACAAAGATACTTGTGGTATTTTGCTTTAGATTTGTTCCCTTATTGTGATAGTTATATTATTCTATTTCTTTATAATCCTTCAGTTTATGGGTAGAATGATTCAACTGTGTTAGAATTCATTCTCGTATTTCCTAATTAAGTTGTATCAAATGTTTCAGTCGTAAATGAAATATATTATACCCTTATTTTCTATTTTTTATTCTTAATACTTAGTCTCAAATATGTAGCATCAAAGTCTCATCTATTTCTATTATATGTGAATGAGTATTATTTATTTTCATCTCCCACTACACTACAATTTGTTTCCTTTATTTGAAGTATATGCCAGAAAAGCCTATGTGTGTGTAATTGGTCATTATATGCATAAGAATCATAATCCAATAGTATTTGGATCACAAATATTCACTTTCCAATAACCTTGATTTACTTTCAACAAACATTTTTCAAAAACATTCTTTCAGATCTAGTCTCTCTGTGCCTTATAATCATAAAATCTCCAGTTAACAAAGAGAGGGAGCCCTCTCCAGCTTGGAAAGACCATTTTCTAGCTAGAAGCGGTTTGTGTTTACCTTTGTGGCCCATTCCTCAGTCTAGAGGGATTCTTAGTGTGCTAACATTTTGGCATTGTTGTCAGGGAATGAAAGTATAACTTTTCCCAAGAAGTTGTTTCATTTTGAGAGTTACATCATAGGTTGAAATTTCTATAGTCACGTTGATTGGTAGTGAAATTGGCTACATGTGAACCTGCACGAGAAGATCTGGCTTCTAGGAGGTATACTAGACAAAATCCTAATCCAAACCCTTCTGTGGTTGTGAATCATCTTGAAAGACTACTTAGGAAGGAGATGATTTTTGTGGAGATTCAAGCAAGTAATATTCCTCTAAAGAGATCTTCTTCTTTACCATAAATTTCTTCTATAATTGATAAATTACATATATCTTTTGAGGCTCCTTTGCCCAAAACTAGTTTTGAGTCATGTATTCCTGAAGTTCTAGTGGATCCATCCATTGTTAGTCCTTACATCCCACTTCTAGAAAAAAAAATTAGTCAAAATATATTACAATAGTTTAGTAAACTCAAATTTCTAGTCAGTAAATTTCAGCGAACTACTGAAAAGACAATCTTTCCTAAAAAAAAATCCCTCCACAAGCCAATTTAAATTTCAATTCAATCATTCCATCATCTGTGGGCCCTACATCATCTGTTTCAACATCCATCCATCAAGTTATTGCATCAACGTCTGTTTCATTTACATCATCAACAACCCCCCCAACTACCCAAGTAGTAGTTATGGCAGCAAGATATGCCCCTCTGGTTCTACCCGCTCAGTTGCATGATCTGCCTCTAAAATGTGACCAGAGACTTCCCCAATATGATGGTATAAGGGAGGTTACAACTAAGCAACGTTTGGATAAGGTCAATGGTTTTTTTATTTAGAGGTATTGGACCATGAGGATGTTAAAGTTAGACTATTTGCTTAAAGTTTTTCTGGTGATGATAAGAAGTGGTTTAGGAATTCTCGTTCTGGAGATTTTGCCAACTATCAAGAGTTGGAAGATGCTTTTCTTACAATATGGGGTGAGAAGAAGAATCCCTTACAAATTCTTACTGAGTATGATAATCTGAAAAGACATCCTGGAGAATTTGTCTAAAATTTTTCTGTAAGATTCAATAAAGTGTATAATTCCATTCCTACGAAAATAAAGCCTACTCTTGGACTTTATTTACTTCATTATCCCAATGGTTTTGACCTTGAGATGGCCTATCATTTTAGGGAAATAAATCTAGCAATGCTTGAAGGTGTGGAAAACAATGCAGTCAGTGTGGAATCCAATTTGTTGGCAAAGAAATCCAAGATGAAGATAGAGAGAAGAGTCACCATAAAAAAGGAGCCTACCTCTTCCTCTGATGCAAAGTTGGACATTTTGGTCAAGAGAATGGAAAAGATGATGGAAAATATGGCATTGAATGATTGAGTTGGTGTTAAAGAGCCTCAAGTGGGTCCTGTTGTTAGGAAGGAACAATAACATAACCAGTAACAATACACATAAATATTATACACATAATATTTATATAGGAAAACCCCAAATCTAGGACCTGACCCAATGAGATCTCATTAGCATTGGCCAAAACACTAGCCAATCCAACCAAGTGAGCCTTCACCACTCACCTCCAGGCCTACCTTACAATGAAGTATCCCAACCTTTTATAGGCTCCATTACATGCAATACCACAGACCATAATACCATGGGTACACTATACCATGTTCCAAAAATCACAAATATTTAACTAGGTCAACCTTGACTCAAACCCTGAGTCAATTTTACCTAACAATTCCCCCCTTAAACTTGACTTGGGGTTCCTTGACTAAATCTGGCCAAAACTTGCTAAGTTTGACAATCCCGCTCACTCTAGACCTTACCCCCTTCAAATTTTTTACCCGGGATTTGTTAACATGACATCCCCGTATTATCTAGTTCTAACCCAGACTTTACCGATGATTACCTAAGGGTACACATGCCTTACCAGGCATTACAGTAGTATGCCCATTTACATGAAAATTAAAAATTTCACTCCATTATAATATTCTTTCTTTGTTTACCCTTGTTGTTTTCTTTGTACATATGACATCAATGTCCATATAAAAAGAACCCATCTATTGAATTACATGGGTCACTAGCCGCTGTAACCGCTAGTTATCTAGACGTTCTTTTTAGGTACATGGTTCATCAATTAATTAATCCACGTGCACATATCCTCCTCATCCATTGAATCTCTCATGACCTAATAGTGTGTACTTCACAATATATGGCTTTTGATCCAGATCTACAAGCAAAACTCAATTATCTCTCTATCTACTAGGCTAATACAAACCATTGGCAATAAGAAACGCCCTTCTGAAGTCAACTTAGCTCTGATACCATTTTTTAAGAAATTTACGTCAAAGAGATAAATTATTGCCGAGATTTACCACGATTTAAAGAGAAACAATAAAATAATCCAACAACAATACACATAAATATTATACACATAATATTTATGCAGGGAAACCCCAAATTCGGGGAAAAATCCAACCCAATGAGATCTCATTACCATTGGCCAAAACCCTGGCCAATCTAGCCAGTGAGCCTTCACCACTTACCTCCAGGCCTACCTTACAATGAAGTATTCCCAGCCTTTTATAGGCTCCATTACATGCAACACCACAGACCATAATACCATGGTACATTATACCATGTGACCAAAACCACCACTATTTAACCATGCCAACCTTGACTCAAACCCCAAGTCAATTTTACCTAACAGGTCCACAAATTCGAAATCCAAACTTTTGAAGGTAGCCACAGGTGCCAAACAAGCCAAGAGAGCAGTCACAACAACAAATAAGAACACCTTTTCAGCAAAATTATGCCTAAGAACAAGATGAGGAGGACGAGCAATTACTAGAGTATCAAATTCTTTTCTTTGGTGATGGGCAACAATCTATGTATTTGACCAAAGAAGATAAAGAACAGGAGCAGTTTGAGAATTTTATATCAGATGAGGAAGAATTGCTGCTTTCTCAATCCCAGAATGATAGGTTGATGACCGAATCTGAAGAGTACATGAAAGGGTACCAAATGGCTATTATGCAAATTCAAAGACAATATAATCTAAGGAACAAAAATCTGGGCAACAATGCAACAAAGAAGGAAGTAATGAACAACAATGCATAAAATAAAGATGTGGCAACAAAGAACGATATGGCAACTAGTAATATTAAGAAACATATCCCAAGCACTAGTGGCCAAAAGAAAGAGCCTCCCATCACTATTTTGCAAAGGAGAGAGGATCCTTCTAAGGACATGACAAAAAGGAAATATGTTGTTCATAAGGAAGAAGAGAAAACAACAAGTCCTTTCAACCTTGAGGTTGAGCTTTCCAAGATGAACATTTCCATTCCCCTTGGTGAATTGCTCAAGAATGATCAATATAGAACTCAAACTTTAAAGGTGTTGAGAGTTGACAAAACTGTTGATACTATCAACATAGCTGATGATCACCCAACTATCATTTTTGGGCCAAAAATTGATGATAAAGGGAAGGATGGGGATGTGCCGCCTTTTTATGTTTGCTTGAATGTACATGATCAAAATTTACATAATTCTATGCTGGATTCTAGGGCCCCACACAATATTATGCCAAAAGTGATTATGGGGAGATTGAGGCTTGATATCACTAGACCTTACAAGGACTTGTACTCATTTGATTCCATAAAAGTGAAGTGCTTGGATTGATCGAGGATATAGTAGTGTCATTGACTCAGATTTCTTCCAAATGTATCCTGATGGACATCGTGGTAGCGGATATACCTCCCAAGTTTGTCATGCTTCTTTCTAGATCGTGGATGGAGAAGCTACATGGTGTGATGAAAAATGACATGTCTTATATCATTGTCTCAGTTTTTGGTGGTCAGACAAGGAGGCTTTACATAGAACCACTCACGCAACACATGATCAACAATAAAGAGCATCCTGAAAATCATATGGTATATGATGTTCGCTCTGTTTTATGCTATTTTGTTTTATTTAATTATGGTTGTCTTGATGAAGAGGAGACAAATTCAGAAATGAAGGAGGAGGAAAATGAAAAACATACCAACAAACAGATTGAAGAACAGGACAAAAAAACAGTCCATGAAAAATCTAAAAGTTTGAAGGTTGAAATAAGTGAAAAAGATGAGAATAGGCAGAACTTTTGGACCATGCATTTTGACAGGGAAGCAAGCAGAGATGGTGCTAGAGCAGATGTATGGATAATCAGCCTGGAAGTCAGAAAGACCAAGCTCTATTCATACAAATTAGTTTTTTGTTGTGCCAACAATGTGGTGGAGTATGAAGCACTCTTTTTGGGTCTGTGAACTTTGAAGAAATCAAGAGCTAGAAGGATATCTGTCTATGAGATTCTGAGTTAGTTGTCAAGCAAGTTAAAGGTGAGTATGAAACTAAACATCCCTGCATGCGTGATTATCGAAATGTTACCCTAGATTACTTGCAAAATTTTTCTGAATATAATTTTTCAATTGTTCCTAGAAGAGAGAAGATGTTGTAGATGCCTTTCCTACATTAGCCTTTGATTTTGAAATTTACAATAGTATTAAAGGAAAATACAAGGTGGAAGTAAAATACAAACCTGCTATCCCTGATAACATGAAGTATTGGCAAGTTTTTGAAAATGACAAGCAGTTAGAAAATTTATTTTTAATGAAGTAGGAATTTTCCAAAATGAGATTGAAAAGATTATGGATGGGAATATGTTGATAAGGAGAGATTTATAAATAATATGAAAGAATAATTGGATAAGCAAGGGGCATAATTGAAGGTGTTTTAGCTCAACGACAATGTCATCCCAAGAGGGCTAGTACCTTTGGAAGAGTTGTTTGATGCGAATGATGTGGCCAAGAGGCCAAAGTTGGTGCCTACTAGGGATGGAGTGGAAGAATGTAACATGGGCACAACATATAACCCAAAGATGATAAATTTGTTCAAGACTTTGAGTCCGGAAATGAAGCAAAAATATTTGGACTTGTTGAGTGAATTCTTTGATGTATTTGCCCGGGGATATGAAGACCTGAAAGTGTATGATAAAGACATCATCCAACACATGATACCGATCAAAGAGGATCAAAATCCATTCAAACAGAAGATGTAGAGGACAAACTTGGTTCTGCTACCTTTGATCAAGAAGGAGGTGAGAAAATTGCTTGATGATGGCATTATAATACCTCTTAGATTTTCTAATTTGTATCTAACTTGTTACTAGTTAGAAAAAATGATGGGAGAAATTAGGCTGTGTGTGGATTTTAGAAACTTGAAGAGGGTGTCACTTAAGGAAAACTATCGACTACCAAAAATGGATCATATCCTTCAGAAAGTAGTGGGGGCAAGGAGAATGTCAATACTGGATGGTTTTTTAGGGTATAACCAGATTTTGGTTCACCAGGAAGACCATGATAAAATACATTTACTACACCATGGGGTACCTTCAAATATGCTAAGATGTCGTTTGGTTTGATGAACGCAGATGCAACATTTTGATGAGCTATGGATATATATATTTCACAGAAGAAAATGATAAATTTCTAGTTATATATCTTGATGATATTACTATTTATTCACAATTAGATGAGGACCATTTTCAACACTTGAGGGCAGTTTTCGAAAAGTGCAGAAAATATGGCATTTCATTAAATCCCAAAAAATCTTTGTTTGGGCTGGAGGAAGGTAAGCTATAAGGCCATATAATTTCAAAAGATGACATTGAGATTGATCCGAGCAGAATTTTAGCTATTCAAAAAATTGATATTCCTAGAAGTAAGCAGCAGATTCAGCGTTTTATTGGTAGGATAATTTTCTTAAGGTGTTGTATTCCCAATTTGGCAGAAATGTTAAGGAAAATTATAGACATGTTAAAGAAGGAAATCAAAGTGAAATGGAATTAAGAAAGTAGGAAATCTTTTGATGAAATTAAATATGCATTGTCCCATGCTCCTACATTTGTTAGCCTAGATTATAAAAATGAGTTTATAATCTTTTCTTTTGCTTCAAAGCACAATATTGTTGCTATTTTAATACAAAAAAATCAACAAGGAGTGGAATAACCAATTTCATTTTTTAGCAGAACTCTTAGAGATGTTGCTCTTAAATATGACATTATGGAAAAACAAGCTTTTTCTTTAGGGAAAGCTTCGAAGGATTTCTAAATTTATGTTATACATTCACATATTATTGCTTATGTACCAAGTGCAACAATCAAATATATTTTGACTCAGAATGATCTAGATGGGAGGAGAGGTAAGTGGATTGCATCCATACTCGAATATAATGTTGAAATAAAACTTGCAAAGCTGATTAAAGGACAAGGATTGGATATAATGATGGCCGAATCAAATTTGCAACCACTTCAAATTAATTTCTCGGTCGTCCTAGTGGAAGAAAATGACTCAAGTGCAAATTAGTAGGTTCCAGAAAAATTTGCTACCTCCAAGTGTTATGTTGATATTCTGTATGTATTGCAACATTTACAAGCACCTCTAGGGTTTCCCAAAACCAAAGCTCATTTTCTCAAGTTGAAAGTAGTAAATTTTTGCATTATAGATCAATTTCTGTACTGGAAGGATCTCGATGGGATGTTGTTGAATTGTTTGTTGGAAGATGAAGCTCAAACAATGAAGGAGGAATTTCACAAAGGGGATTGCGGTGGACACTTATTTTGGAAGACCACAGCAAAAGAAATTTTAAGGGCTGAATTCTATTAGCTGATTTTGTTTGTTGATATGTATGAAAAGGTTTCTACATGTCGAGAATGTCAAATATTTGAAGGAAGAAAGAAATTTCTCCCGCTGCCCCTGAAACATATAGCAATTGAGTCACCATTTCAGTGATGGGGACTTGATTTTATCGATGAGATTCATCCCACTTCATCAGGGAAACACAAATGGATATTGACAATGATAAATTATTTCACCAAGTGGATTAAGGCAATTCCCACTAGACAAGCTACAGATACAGTGATTGTTCAATTCTTGGAAGGTAATATTTTGTCCAGATTTGGTTTCCCACAGAAAATTATTACAGATAATGCCACTGTCTTTACATAAAAGAAAATGATATTATATTTATGTCATAAGTACAACAATAATTTAGGCCACTCCACAACCTATTACCTTAAGGGGAATGGCTTAGCTGAATCATCCAATAAAAGTCTGATCAACAGCATTAAGAAAATGTTGCAAGAGAACAAGAGAAGTTGGCATAAGAAATTGATACATGCACCATGGGCAGATTGAGTGAGTACCAAAAAGTGAATAGTTATGTCACCATTTCAGTTAGTTTATGGAACAGATGCAATATTTCCTTCCTCGTTGGGAGTTTTGGTCATGAAATGATTATAGGAAGTTGAGATAGAGAAGAATGATATCCAATGAAGAATTATTCAAATGATCCAACTTCAACGGTCAAGAGAAGAGGTCTTCAAGGATATACAATTGATACACGACCGAATGAAAAGGATTTATAACAGAATGACTAAAGTAGTTGATTTTCAAACGAGAGATTTAATATTGAAGTTGGATGCCAGGAATGAAGAGAAGGGGAGGCATGGGAAGTTCAAAAATCTATGGAAAGGACCTTTTAAGATTGTTGCATTTCAGGGAAAAAATGCATATCTGCTGGAAGATTTGTCTGATGAACCAGTCAGAGCAGGGCATGTGAATGACAGGTTGCTGAAACATTTTCTCATCTAATGTAAATTTTTTTTCACCATTTCAGTGTATATATCATTTTACTTTTTAATGTAAGTGTGGGTAGTTAGTGTTGGGTTTTGAAGCCTGAAGTGAAGGCCCTACGATCCCAGTATTCTGCTTATATAAGTGAGTTAGTTGAGTAGTTTTAGTCAGTCAGTAGTCATTTTTCAGTCTATTAATCACAATTTCAGTTATATTTTCAGTTTATTAGTTGACTCCGTTGCCCAATGGACATTCCACTAGTCTACGTTTTTGTTCTTGGCACCTCATTACGAGGCTATCATCCCCAATGGAGCCAATGTTAGGGTCAGTAGTTTTACATTTGTCGAATGTCTTCAAATTACTTAATTTTCAGTTTGAATAAATCGAACTTAATGTCAATGTCATTGTCATAAGTTTGAATGTCACTGTCCAAAGCATCTCCATGAGTGTAGTCATCAAGAGGTTCGATCGAAAGCATGAAGTGGTCTTGAGTTATTGGGAAACATTGTCCAAAAGTCTTGAGTAATTGAGTCTTGGGGCATGTGTCAATAATGGGTTTGTCAGTAGGTTTACCTGAGTCAGTGATAGTTGAAAATCCTATTTCTCAAATCAAGATGGCCATTAAGAGTAGCACCTTTCTTTTCGCCTCCTAGTCTATTCATTTTTTCCCTAGATTATAACCCACATCCTACATTTTCTGATCTTCCATTATTCATTTATTAAATCCCATACTCTATTCCCCTATTCATTTAATCTTTCTCTATTCATAAACATATAACTTTCATATTTCCCATTCCATCCTAAATCTTCCCCCCCTAAAGGCTATGATTGCGTATCATATATGACACTACCTATATAATCTCTTCCACTACTCAAAGTACTCTGCCAAATCAAGCCTTTTAATGATTATTATACAAAAATTATCATAATTTTCAAAGGAGGTTCTTTGTGACATCACACTACAAGAAAAATTAATGTAATATTCAAATGGAGTGAACATACTGCCATTTTCTTCACACAATTGCCTACATTGTTGATTTATAGTTTAATTTGATTGAATGAAGTTTAATTTGTAGACAATTCAAGCCAGGGATCGAAAGATATAACTATAGTGATTGCAAAAGTTGCTTTCTATGTAGAGGTGCTACACAGTTGTCATTGCACATAAAGCACTACACAATTGTTGGACAACACTTTCCCAAATTCATACACCATCGACACAACTCATTTTTGGATTTTCAGAGGTAAGGTTGTGCCACTCTATTTTTAAAGCCATTTTACTGCCTAACTCAAATGTGGATAAGCCGTGATTAGCCTTTAGTATAAAGTCGTTGTGCATACTTTATTTCCATGTATAATTTTATTTTCCTTTTAAAAATCTGATTTAGGGGTTTATAAATAAATGATAGCTAATGTTGAGCGTTGAGCTTGTCTAGGGTTGAAGTTTGTGGAGTTCTGAAACTAACCAGTCACCTTTGAAGCTGTCAACATACCTTTTCATCACTGCGCAGTGTGTCTGTCATATACACTTCTGGTTATTGGTGTCCAAAGATGTGTATGTCATTGTTGTTGCCCACGTAGTCTCCCACAAACACTAAAAGTATGCCCTGTGTACAAAAGTCAATGACTCCTACTGCAAATAAAAGAGGGGGGAAATTGTGCGTATTGAACAATTTGGCCCTCGTAAACTGTAATCCAACGATTAGGGTTGCTTTTTAGAATATTGGGTGCGTTCATTTTTGTGAGAAGATTCAAATAATGGGTCATCAGGTACATCTAGACAACCATTTTTCTTTGAGTTTCAAGGATGGAAAGGTCAGGTTGGGAGATTTGGAGATGGTCATTACAGAGAAACTCATTTTTGATGCCACAAGCATTCCTTTAGATGGAGAAAAGTGGTTCAAAGGGGATGATCTTAATGCCTCATTATTCAAGGAATTTGTAAAACACAGTTTAGAATAAGAGTGATAGAAAATTCCCAAGCACATACCTTCAAGATTATCATAGCTAGTTGCTTAAAGTCATACAAAGGTATTTTACTTCTGAGGGTAGGTTTAATGGAGTTTATGTGTATCACCTTTGACTCCAGTGCATTTTATAGCCAAGAAGACCATGAACCTACATTATTATTTTCTTAAGAGGTTGGGAAGGATGGCAGAGATAGTCTAGCTTAATAAAGACAATCACATGTCAAGATTGTTTATTTTTCCTTAATAATAATCCTAGTCATATTTTAACTTGAGAAAAAAAAAGGTTTCTTGGTCTAGATTTTTGTCAAATCTTAGTTTCTTGCCTCAAATAGATTCCTCACCAATGGATTTGTGTGAATAAAAACAAGAACAACAAGATGAAATAGTGATTGAGACAATGAAAAAATCAAGTGAAGATGAGCATCCCAGTGAGAAAACAAGAAATAGATCTAGGAAAGGGTGAAGCAAGAAGCAAAGGTTCACGAAGCAGAGTTCCAAACAACAAAGGTTCAATTGAAAACAAAGGAGACAATGAAGGATGAAAAGTTCTTGCTAAGACCTAGAACTAGGTCAAAGGTGAAGAAGAATGTTAAGGAGTCAATTCCTCAGACAATTGATGTTATCCTAGAGAACAAGCAAGAAGAGAATGTTAAAGAGACTGAAACAACCCAGGTAGGGAAAGAGGATCCAAAGATAACTAAGATGAAAGATTAATTTTCTAAGTCAGAACTAGTAATAACATTTTTGAAAAGACAACTGAGAGCTCAAAGAGGTAGCTATACAAGCAACTCAGCAAAACGTAAAACCTACTATACAGGATAAGGGTAAACAGGCAGTTGAGGAGTAAATTCTAAAACCAAGTGATGAAAATAAACAAGAAAAGGAAGATACTAAGTTTGTGTTAAGACCCAGAACCAAGTCAAAATCCAAATAAGGTATTAAGAAAGCATTTGAAGATATAGTTGAAAAAGATGATATCTCAATAAACGAACAAGAATAAGATGTTAAGGAAGAGTTAGATGTCCAAATGAAAGAGGTGGATGATGAGGTTGAAAAGTTGAAGGATGCCCTTGCAAAGGTACAACTGAAGATGGCCTTTCTAAAGAAGAAAGATAAAGAGTTCCAACATACTGCTGCACAAGCAACTCAGGTAAAAGAATAGCCAAAGACACCCCTCAAGCCTATTACACTAGATAAAGGAAAACAAGTTATAGATGTATAGCAAGAGGAGGAGCCCAAGTTAAAGCCTAGAAGACCCATTACCAGAGCATAAAAAATTAATCAAGGATGGGTGCAACAAATGAAACTAATAACCCAATCCCCTGATAAATTAGATTTTGATCAATGGAGAGAATATCACAGGTACCTAGAGGAGCTTAAGGAATGCCAAATGCAGTTGTTGCAATTTTCACAGGACAATGAAGACTTTAAGAAGGCTGTTAATCAATTGTTTTTGGATGTTGATAAAGAAGTGCTACAAGCTAGTAAATCACTTGATAGAGCGAAACATTTTGTGAAGTGGACTATTCCTGTGAGGAAGAAAGTTAAATAGTATTAATAAGAAATATGGTTCTAAAGCGAAGAGTGAGGATAATGAAGAAAAAGTTATCAAAGGCATGAAGATTGATTAAAAAATACAAGGAAGCTTATGGAGTACCTCCACCTAGCAATGTGCCTAGGCCAAGGCCTAAAACTCCACCATAGTCAAGGCCCTCTCAACTAGTATCAGTTGAAGAAAAGAATCCTTCACTTAAAGGCACTCGAGTCAAAGCATTAACCAAAAAACCTTCATCCAACAAGAGAAAGAGGAGGTAACATTCTGTTTGTTAAGTTTTGAAATTTTGATGATGACTGAAGATTGCTGGTGTTGCATAGAATAAATTATTTTTTGTCTTGCAGAAGCTATAAATATCATTTTGTTGGAGTTATGAAGTGATCCTGGGTATTCTCAAAGTGTTGGTATGTAGCTAGTTCATTGCATGAAGTTTTGATGTCAGGAAAGAGGCACAATAATGAATTTAAAAGTTAGATTACACAAATGTTGCGCAGTTGTTGTGCACATGTTGCGTACAAGTCTACGCTTGTTTTTTAGATGCCATTGGTCAAGAGGATGGTGGTTCAATGTGTTGTTGAGTCAGATGATGAATCATCATATAAACAACAGCCAAGTGTTTTTGATTGTGTGGAAATTCATGCTAACAAGGCATGCTACCCAACTACTACGCCATGTTGATCTGAAGACTTTATGTTGTTTCTTATTTTTTATATCAAAAAGCATGGTTCAATGTTTAAAAGGACTATTATGACTTTGGATAGTTTTTATGATAAGTTAATGTGATAAGATCTTGTCAATATTTTTTGTTTTTTGTTTTTTGTTTTTCATCAAAGAAAAAGACTGCAAAGTATGTTAAAGTTTCCTCTTTTATGTTTAATTTGATCCACTTCATGGATAAGAGATGCATTTCATCTAGGCATGATATTTTTAATGTTGTATGAATATTTCATGCCAAAGTTTTGAAGGAAGAAAGGGTTGGATCGTATTGCGAATTGGGTTATCAGAAACTTGTGTACTGTGGTCTTGTTTTCATGAATAAAGGTACTTATTGCTCAGTTGTTCCAGTGGACATTCGCAGAGATAATTGTGGTATTGTGCTTCATATTTATTCCCTTCTTATGATAGCTATATTATTCTATTTATTCACAATCCTTCAGTTTATGGGTATAATGATTCAACTGTATTAGAATTCATTCTTGTATTGCTATAATTAATCCATTGTCAAATGTTTCAGTTGCAAATGAAATATATTATACCCTTATTTTCTATTTTGTCTTCTTAATACTTAGTCTCAAATATGTATCATCAGAGCCTCATCTATTTCTATTATATGTGAATGAGTATTATTTATGTTCATCTCCCACTATACTACAATTTGTTTCCTTTATCTGAAGTATGTGCCAAACAAGCCAATGTGTCTAACTGGTTGTTATATGTATATGCATCATAAGCCAATAGTTTTTGGATCATAGATATTCACCTTCTAGTAACCTTCATTTACTTTCAACAAAAATTTAAAAAATCATTTTAGATTTTGTCTCCATGTGCCTTATAATCCCAAAATCTTCAGTTAACAAAGAGAGGGAGCCCCCTCCATCTACGAAAGACTTGTTTCTAGCTAGAAGCAGTTTGTGGTTACCTCTATGGTCCCTTCCTCAACCTAGAGGGATTCAGAGTGCTAACAACATCCTATATGGACTATTCCCATGGATGTTAGACGGGTCCTTCCGGTTCATGTGTGTCTCTTCTTGGGTGGTACTACTACCTCTCTCTTAAAGGCCCACTTTATTCCCCTTTCCACAGTATAATAAATTTGACACATCTACAATTGGACTCTCACCAAACACATCTTATTTGTTTTTGAAGGCACCATTGCATCCCTCTCTCTTGCTAATAGTTAAAGCCAAGGAAAATATTTAAGGATTCAGTAACTATGCCTTTATACCAAATGAGACTCCTACACCAAACGATGTGAGGTCTAATTAGGACTTCATATTAGAGATCACGTGAATGCTAGTGCATCCAACGCTGTCAACATTTTTGGCACTAGAAGGAGTGAATCCATACTTTTATGGCTGATAACCCCACCAACCCCAATCTTACTTCCTCTGGTCAAGGTAGTAACTTTCCTAGCATCTCCCTTGCACACATTCCCAAAGTTGGTAACTCTTCTAAGCTCGAGACTGCACAACCTTATAAAATCACATACGAACAACTTAGATCCATTCACCCCATCACTTGAAAGTTTGTGAGAGCTATTAGATTGATACCCAGAATAGAAATTCTTCAATATTTTATGAAGAAGAACCAAACCAACCCCACTAGGATAGTGGTCTCAACAGTTGAAGATTTGGTTCTCACCACCCTTGAAGAGTTAACATACTCTGAAGAAAATGCAGAAAAACCATAACAACCTCCAACCTTCAAAGGTGGTGATGATGATAACGTAGTGCTCTCAGACGATAATTTCTATGGGTTGTGCAGAGAAGAAGAAGAAGAAGAAGAAGAAGAAGAAGAATCAAATTCTGAAGGGGAAGATAATGACAAAGACATGGAAGACCAAGATCTGGATTGGGTGTCTCAGGGCCCACTTGCATTACTGGGTGTGTTACATAAGATGCCAAGGCATCCGAAAAAGCTCCTAGTGAAGTAAAACCCTGACAAAACAGTAAAGGTGGAAGATCATTTAGACAACTTATTCCTACATATGAAAACACTTGAGGTACGCTATGATGATGTTGCATGCAAACTTTTTTCATGTTCCTTGGATTGCAGAACAACTGTATGGTATCATAGTCTTCCTCCAAATTCCATCAAGAACTGGAAGGTGTTTAAGAAGTTTTCCTTGAAAAATTTGTTGATGATAAGACCCCCGCCATGTTGTTTTAAGAGCTAGGAAATCTCAAGATGGAGCACAAGGAAAAAGTGAAATATTTCAAATAGAGGTTTAACCATATTCTAAATAAGTTCCTAGCAAAAGTTGAACCTCATGACTCCATCACCATTGATTATTACACTTCTACTTTTCCAACCACATTGCAAAGTTTGTAAAGAGATTTGTGAAACAGAGTTTTAATAGAGAATTATGAAGAGGCAATCATGGTTAAAAAGGACTTGTGTGTGATTTGAGTCATTCTAGATGATGAAACAACTAAAGACTCCAAAGACATAGGTAAAAGGTCTCAGACCTCCATAAGCAAAGCTAAAGAGAAAAAAACTATTGATCTTGAAAGCTTGACCCATACTATCAAGAATCTGTCAAACAAGCTGGAAACAAAGTCAAGTGAGACCACCGTGAGTAGTAAGAATCCCAATTTTAACCTATTCAGAAGGACTACAAATTCCAGGAGTAGCAGCAACCAACAGGCTAAGTTTACACAAAGCTCGAACCTTGTATTGAATATCGAAAGTATGGGCATATACCAACACTGTTCATATCATTAAGAATATCACTGTGAGAAAATATGCCTACAAGGAATCACACCATGAACGTTCTTGCTACACATCTTGTTGATGTGGTACTTGCTGATGAGAAGACCGAGCATGCTGAAGAAAAATAAGAAACTACTGCAACCATAGAGACTCCAAGTGTGGGGCACACAGTAAACATGTTTAATTGCATACTCACATCCCAAAAGAACATGGTCGCTAAACAACCTCCAAGTGATGGTCTAGCCCAGAAGTAGAACAACCAGTACAATCTAAGAAGCCAAGGGCTGGCCACTGGACTAGAGCTGACGAAGAAAAAACTCAAAGAAAATATGTTAAGAAATATCAGTTGGTCCATCATCTCAGCACAAAACACTCAAAGAAAGCCTGGGAACGCAACTACAACGAAACATGCTTTTGTAAGTAGTAAGAGTAAGAGCGCCATTTAGAAAGTCACAAACTGAGTGATGCCCCCAGACACTTCGGTGATTTTTCCCACTTTGGATTACAACATAATTGAAGACATGAAGAAGGCTCACGTGAATATCTCAATGTTCAAACTAACAAATATCATGAGCCAACGACACATCCTCTTACACACACTTGGGAAGTCCACCACAAGTAATGATGCTTCTTTAGATAAGGGATTTGGTACATCCTCTGGTTCCCTCAAATCCATACTTAATGCTTTGACAATGGATGAAAATACACTCTGCCCTCCATTTTTGTTAACTTTTGGAATATAAAATTTCATTGTACACAATTTCTTGGTTGATTTTGGTGCATCGGTAAACGTAATGCCATTACCTGTCGCCAAGTAAATCAAATAAAAATGGGACAAAATACATGCACAAATCATTCAAGTGGACACAATTCTTGTCCACACAGTTGATGAACTCAAATATGTGATTATCCATTTATCATATGATGATCAAGTACACCAATGAATCAAAATAGCGATTGTGGATATTCTGGAAGCATATGGAGTATTTTTTAGCAGAGATTGTTCTAACAAGCTACAAGGGTACTTTTCTATGGATTGGTCACATTTATAGCTTCTGCACAAAGGCATAAATAATCATATCTGAGTGAAATCAGAGAGATACATGAAACATAGTGTTACTCCCTTGAATGGACATAATGAACTAGTGGATTTCGCAAAAATTATCTTTGGAAATTTCTTCCTCGAAACTCAACTGCGATGCTATCTTGCATAACCATCCCCATTCCCACCACATACATAGTTAGAGCTCCCTCCCAATCCAATTGGTGAAAATGACACTTGTACAGTTAGTAGTAATAGTAATAATAGTACCAGTGTAGTGTATAGTCCTTGTACATATGATATGTGGAATTTGTATTTTGATGGTTCCAAAACAATGGAGAGCTCTAGAGTTGGTTGCATTTTAATAGACCCACTATAGAGAAAATTTATGATATATAA
Source organism: Pinus taeda (assembly GCA_000404065.3). Taxonomy (NCBI): domain Eukaryota; kingdom Viridiplantae; phylum Streptophyta; class Pinopsida; order Pinales; family Pinaceae; genus Pinus; species Pinus taeda. The sequence continues at coordinate 115,320 of APFE030561165.1, read as the reverse complement.
CTGCTTGGTTTTTGAGTGCACAAACAACACTGCAGAATATGAGGCACTCATCTTGGGCTTGCAAAGGGCCATTGACCTCAATGTTGTGATCCTAAAAGTAGTAGGTGACTCATAAATTGTTGCACGATAGATACATAATACCATATAGTACGTGTCATCTCATCTCAAGAGTTTTCAACAAGAGGTATGACATCTAATTTCACAATTCCAAGCTTTTAATATTAATGATGTTCCTAGAATGCATAATGTAGCTACAAATGCATCGACAAATGTTGTTGCCAGGTTGTCACCGTTAAGGGATGAATTTCCTGTAGAAATTATTTATAAGACATCTGTCCCTGATAATATCACTAATTTACATGTTTTGAATGATGATCAACAGATACTACACTTCATGGCGAACGATGATGTTTTCAAAGATGTAGCGATTGATGAAGACGAGCATGAAAGGGTGTTGCAGTATGCAACTAGATCAAACAAAATAAATCTCATGCCGAAAGACATGGTATCATTGGAAAAGTTGTATGCTCTATAGAACCGCTTTCAGGGACCTATTAATGCTAAAACCCATAGTTCCACGATGTTGCACAGTAGTCTATCAATTTGGGAACATAAAAAGATATAAAGTTTGTTAATCTTGGTACTTGCTGCACAACACAAGAGAAGAAAGCCTTTATCGGCTTGTTCAAGCAGTATCGAGATGTATTCACGTGGACATATGATGAACGTAAAGATTATGACATGTGAATCATCCAACATCTGATTCCAATAAAAGAAGGGGCCAAGCCATTTCAAAAAATCTATAGAAGGTACATCTAACACTTGAGCCTCTCATTCTAAAAGAGTTAAGGGAATTGTTGGATGCTTGGATCATACACAAAGTGCGACACTCCACCTGGGTATCAAACCTGGTCCCGGTAAGAAAGAAGTCAAGGGAAATATGTCTATGTGTTGATTTCCTAAATCTAAACTGTGCCTCGGAGAAAGATAACTACCCCATGCCATATATGGAACAGAAACTTCAAACAATATTGGGGTAAGAAATTTTTTCTTTATTGGATGGATATTCAGGATACAACCAAGTTCTAGTCTCAGAGCCTAATAGACTTGAAACAACTTTTCACACAAAGTGGGGCATGTTCACATTTAAGTGAACTCCATTTGGGTTGATTAATGCTCGTGCTACATTCCAACATGCCATGGAAATTGCATTCAGGGGATTTATTGGATAGAGAATAGTGGTTTATCTTGATGATGTTAAAGTGTATTCCAAACATAGATCCGATCACATATGCCACATGAAGAAAATTTTCGAGTGATGTCGCAAGTACATAATTTCTCTTAATCCCAAGAAGAGTATACTTGCAGCATCTGAGGGTAACCTCATAGGCCACATCATCGCTAAGAGTGGGATTCAAGTAGACCTGGAGAGGGTCAACACAATACACATATTCCCTTCCCAGTGAACAAAAAATTTATGCAGTCCTTTCTGGGGAAAATCAATTTCCTCCATAAGTTCATCTCTAATTATGCTTAGATTGTTAAACCAATACAAGAGATGATAAATAAGGATTTTGGGTAACATGCACAAGCGACGGTGAACCAAGCGCTTGCTAAGCAGTTGAGGAAAGGATACTCATAGATGCACCTTCATCTATAATAGTGCCGGATACAATCATATTACAAACTTGTACTATGATTTGGAAAGGCACATAAGAAGGAAGACATAATACTGCTAGTCGATTCCAATCAAGGGAAGTGACTAGACTACTTGGAGGGGGTACCGCAGGAATGGCAGAATTAACCCCTTGAGTTACGAGAACAGGAGGGAGGATTTTCCTCCTGTCTCGATGGAAAAGGTGGATTGCCCTCAAGCTCATTTGAATCTGAAGAAACAAAAAGAACCTGAGTGGTATCATGTTCACTCTCCTCAGAAATGGTACGATTTACTGAAGGTGAAATCGGGTCAATTGTTACCTCAACCTGTTGATTTGGGTCGGGTATAGACTCATAGGATTCACTTTCAGAGAGAGTTTGCTTGACCGATGGTTGATTCTGGTCATTTAATTCATCAACTAGTGAAGGATTAAGGGATAGTCTCCTGTAACCAGATGGAAGACGTTGTGGTGAAGCAGAATGGTTATCCAACAGTTTTTTGGCTTCATTCAGATAGGGACAAAGGTGAATAGGGTGATTCCCTTCACATAACCTACATGGAAACTTGATTTTTTCATTCTTTCCATGATCTTTACTGCCACTAGTTCATGGTGTGTCACCAACATGATCTCTAGAAGTTGATGACATAGGATGATGTGAACGAGAAGACCATTCTTCTAAGATCTGAGGAATATCAAGACAATTTTGAAGAAGATGTTCTCCTGCACAAAGTTTGCATGGATATCGAACTTTGTGAGGCTTGATGGTCGGTTTCTCATCAGATTTTGCATTAAAAGCAATGGTTTCTTGGTTTCCCCTTTGCTGAATTTGCTTCTTCTTTTTCTTCTTCCCTTTCTTCTTTTTCTTAGCCACCTGGTTACTAGTACCATTACTTTCACCAGGTGAAGAGGAAGAATGGGAGGAAGAAACAAACGAGGAAGAAGGAAAAGGGTCAACTTTAGGATCAATTGGAGGTTGATTTTCTCTAGTTGGAGTTGTACTTGATTGCGGGGAAATCATGACATTTTGAACTAAGGAGGTTGAAAACAACCATACTAGAAAGCCAATGGTAAATCCTGAAAGGGACAATGTAGCCATATATGGAGCACCAATATTTCCAAAAGGAGGAAAAGGACTAGGATTCCCATCAAAAGGAATTCCTTGATCGGTGGACTCCGGATTTGGCACCATATGTTTCAACCTAAGATCAACTAAGGAGTGAGCATGGAGGATGTTATCCACGGTCAATTAATTTTTATGACACTGGAGCACAACTTTGCTTTTTCATTTTTAAAGAGTCGATAAAAAACAAAAGATGACTCTAGTCGCCTTCAATGTTTAATGAGCCTGAAGGCACAAGTGCTCAGATAATCCTTTTCTTTTAAAGAGTCAAAAAGGAACGAAAGTGACTACTCTGGAGATTCTAGACAAGAGGATTTACCAGACAAATCGCAAAACTGCAATATACACCTTGGTGATAAATGAAAGAGAAATTACCAAGGACTTTACGTACGGCAGTCAATCTTCCCGAATGTTGTGTTCGGTGCGGTTTGATCGGTAAGGCGGCAGACTCGGATTCCTAGGGATAAAGGATTTCAACCTATTGGGGTATCCCACTATATACTCGACAATACAGGGAGCACAAGTCCGTGCTACTACTTATTGAATCAGAGAGGGGGAATCACCCAACCTCAGTGAAAATTACAGCCACTAGGTTTAAAGACACCAGAACATGTCTCTAGCTTATACCTCTAGATGTTTTCATTAAGTTCCAATGCGTTATTAGATTAATTGATGTAAATTTTAGGTTAATCTTGGTTAAAATTTTCTTTTGAGGGTTCACCATGAGATGTTTTCTGAAATTCCTAAGAATGCAACTAGAATGAGAAGCACTCTTTCCATTTATTTTCAGCAATGAAAATCCTAGCTATGATGGATAGAGCATACAAGTACTTTTTGAACAAGCAACAAAGAGCACAAACTAGATGCAATTCCCTAAACCATTCCATTCAAGCATTCACAAACTTTAACATGCACCATGCATGTTTTTCTTTTCAGTTTCTCTTAATGTGAATGATGCAATAAGAAAAACTAATGCATAAATGATTTTGAACTCTTCTCATAAAAAATGACGATTTGTGACAATTTCTTTTAAAGGGAAAAGAAGATTGTACGAAACTTTCAATTTTAAAGAAATGAAGATTTTTGACACTTTAAATGAAAATACAAATCAAATGCACAAATAAATCAATCGATTATTTATGAAGGAGGACTTTATGACACTTCATTTTTCAAAGAAAATGACAATTTTATGACACTTTTCTATCGACAAAACAATCGATCAACTATATTCTAACTTTGATTATAGACTGATAATGAAAAAAAAAACATTAAAGAAACATTAATCAATCCAATCAAAGTAGGACGGGTTACCTAAGGAGATGAAAAGACTATTTTCAGAGATAAGACATCATTGGTTTTCAGCAAGCAAGCAATCAAAATAATTTTGGTAAAAACTCAATCCAAAGGTGGGAATTTAACCTAAGGTTGATCAGGGTAGGTCAAAGAGGGCCAATCTGCATTGATCAGCACAGGTCAAAGAGGTCCAAACTGCACTGATTAAAATATTCCAAGCTTAATTAGCACAAGTTAAAGAAGGCCTAAGTGCACTGTCTCTAAGGCTAGCCTACGTTGATTCCTGTGAGGCCACTCAAGAGTCATCTAACCTCAAATTTTGACCAAAATTCATTGCAAAAGGCTGAATTACAACAAGTAAAGTATGTCAAGGTGTCTAAGGAGGTGGATGAGCTAATATAAGGGTAAAAAGAAGATTCTGGGTTCGATTCCCCAACGGGAGTTTCCAGTTTGTTTTGGGCAAATTTAGTGTTTCTACAAATGCCTAACCCTCTAGATTTAGTAGCTAGCCTAGAAACAACAGACAAAGTAATTCGCTACCTTTTCTTTAATCAACAGATAAGAGGGGTAAGAAGAGAAACCAACCTATAGCTTTCTCTTACTCCCTCTCTCCTTTGGCTGATTCTGCCACTCCTTTCCATACTTAACTCACTTGGAAAGTACCTGCACAAAAGCTGAGACAGAAACCCATCAAAGCATACAATAAAGATCTGTTAATTAAACATATCATAGAATCCAGAATATGATATACATCATATAAAATCATGAATGGAAAAAGCTTCGAATTCTTTATTGATAAGAGGAAATATTACAACCCATGAATGTTCATGCTTGATTCAATGTCTTCCTCCCAATAAAACCCTTCTCTCCTCATGAAGCGACACTTCAACATCATCACAATACTTTCACTAATCTCATTCAAACAACATCTCCTTAGCTTAAGAAATTCCAACCTAGACCAGCCTTTGAATGCTTGGTCAATTTATAGCTGAATGGAGGAGGTTAAGCCATTAATGGCCTTCATGAATACTCTGCCAAAATTGGGGAGTTGTTCCATGGAGGAAGGGGTAATGGATTGAGGTTCATTCATCCTCTTCCTCATCCAAATGCGAGCTCAACCAACTTGGAAACTTCCAAAAGTATCCATTGGATGAGGAATCCAATGGATTCATTTAAAAAATTCAATGAATCTCGCTTAGCGCAGATGAAACAAAGGCTAAGTGCATTGCGGCGCACCCAGTCAGTGCAGTTTCTGCATTGCAATGCAACATAATAGAAGGCTACCTACGCTGATCTCCTTAGGAACACTTTTTGGATGAATGGTGTCATGGAAACTCTTGGGAGGCAAGCATGATGTAGGTTGACCTCGTTAGGGAGTGAAAACAACTGAATTAAGGCTTGATAGACCCTAATAACACAGATCTGGAAGTCAAGATTGATGTGCCCAAATTGACCTGTAACACCTTCCTAGTGAACAAAAAAGTTATGCAGTCCTTTCTGGGGAAAATCAATCTCCTCCGCAAGTTCATCTCTGATTACGCTCAGATTGTTAAACCAATACAAGAGATGATAAATAAGGATGCAATATACATATGGGACAAAAGGGAAAATGACACATTTTCTTGTATCAAGCAAGTCATTGTAGAAGCACTTGCATTATACAACCCAAATTTCAGCAGATATTTTTTGCTTTACACCTTTTCTTCTGACACTTTTCTTGCCATTATGCTCAGACAAAAGTATTAGCAGAATAATCAACGACCTATATATTTTATTAGCACTAGTATTTAAGGACACAAACTCAATTATCTCACCATTGACAAGCAAGATTATGTAGTATATAATTCGGTGAAGCACTTTTGACCCCATCTCTTGAAAAATCATTGTATTATCTTTGTCCTCCACCCAGTAGTCAGATCATTGTTTGTGAAACAAGAGTTCATGGGTGAAAAAAGAGTGAACTAGATGACTAGTCTACAAGAGTATGACTTAGAATTCAAACTAATTCACACCATCAAGGGCCATGGTCATGTTAACTAGCAGCAGAAGTAGTGGACACAAAGGAAGAAGAAGATATTTCAGGATGGGAGTAAGAATCGAAATGTATAATGTTGAAAGAACTCCCCCAACTACTGTCATGAAATCTTGGTAGGAAAATTTACACCAATACCTTGAGCACAACATTGTGCCCTCCCATCTATCCACACAACAAAATAGGGCACTCAGACTCAAAGCGCTATCTTACTAGTTGGTGCATCGGGTGCTTTTCAGAAAGAACAATAATGGAGAACTTCTCAGGTGTTTGGAAGCACATGATTAATAGAAAGTACTATGTGATCTACATGATAGACTAGGTGGGGGGACATTTTGCAGATAAAACAACAACCCATAAAGTCATGCAAGATAGATTTTACTGGCCTAAATTATTCAAGGATACTCATGCTTACACCCGCAAGTGTCCAGTCTCTTAGAGGTGTTCTGGAAGTGTTGGGTGTGTGTTATATTCCATCCGTGAATACCCCTTGCACAGGGGTGTCATAGGGGGGGTGGTAACTCCTCTTGTACATTGTGCGGGGTGTAGCAAGAATTTTTTTTTTGGACCCTATATTGGGTGGGCAAACCTACCTATGGTTTTGTGCATGGATTTCACACATGGTTTTGGGCATGATGGGTTTATGTCCAGTGTATTTTGTAGATCCTATCAAGGGAACTACATTTTTGTTCTAATCTAGAGTTAATGGATGCTTCAACATGTATATATATGTGTTGTAACATTGAAATGAATATAATGAAAAATAAATCTAGTAGTCCTGGTTTTGAGATCCAGGGGAAAATATCTGTGTATATGTGTTTTATGTTTTATTCTCTCACAATTGTTTATTGTCTGCTTTTAAGAGTTTGTTTGCAGGTAATTTCTATATGGGGTTAAAACCTACATTTGGTATCAGAACTATTTTGGCTTCAAGGGGATGCTTTTGTCACTTAGGGTTTTTGCTCGGGCCTGTGGTAGACCCTATTCAATGGGAGATCTGCAGGATCGATTCTTATGGTGAAGAAGATAGCGAGAAGTGGAAAGGAAGAGATCAATAAATTTAATGGTTAGATTTTTGAGTTGTGGAAACTCAAGATGGAGGATCTGCTAGTGGATAAAGATGAGTGGATCACGTTAGATCTGGGTACTAAACTGATGGAAATGTCAGCTGAAGACTCAGAAAAGTTGGATTGGAAGGCAAAGAGCACAATATGATTGTGTGTCTTAGATTCAGTATTTCTGAATGTATCAGGGGTAGCTTTGACGAAGGATTTGTGGGACAAGTTAGGGACTTTGTACTTCTAAGTATCTCGTGAATAAACTGTTCCTACGAAAAAATTGTATAATTGGAGGATGAAAGATGGAGGCTCGGTGATAGAGCATCTGAACGCATTTAATATTATGGTAAGCCATTTATTAGCTATTGATATTAAAATTTTAGTTGAAGATAAGTTCTTTAGCTTGTTTTGTTCTCTACCAGATTCGTGGGATAGTCTGGTTGTTGCAATAGGTAGCAATGCAACTACCTTGTAGTATGATGAAATAGTCTCATCCTTGCTATCAGAGGAGATGAGGTGGAAAAACATGGAAGGCTAGAATGGTGGTGCCTTGTCTGTACGAAGACAGTCCCAAAATAGAAACAAAAATAAGTCCTCGAGTGGGAGATCTAAATCTCCAGGAAAACCTGTAAAGGTGTGCTGGAAATGTGGAAAGGAAGGGCACTTCAAAAGGGACTGCAAATCTAAATCTCCTGAGAAAGGAAAGGGATCTCATGATGCTCCTTCTACAGAGTCGAAAAGCACCTCAGTTGAAAGTGAGGATGTGTACTTGGCTTCTTCTTCAAGTACACATGTAGATCATGAGGTATTATTAATTGACTCAGTTGCATCCTTTCACTTCACTCCCCATAGGGAGTGGTTCTGCGAGTATGAGAAATATGATGGTGCTGATGTCTTCTTAGGGGATGACAGGAATGTTAGAATCATCAGCTGCGGAAAATTCAAGTTCAAGTTGCAAGGTGGAAGGATTAGAACACTTCCGGGTGTTCTGCATATTCCTGCATTGGCGAGAAATCTAGTTTCTGTAAGTAAGTTGGATGATGTAGGTGTAAAAACAGTGTTTGAGAAAGATACCTTAAAGATGGTTTAAGGAGCACTAGTATTGATGTGGGGAGTTTAGAATGGAACTCTGTACAAGCTTCAGGGTAGCACTATTATTGATGGGTGCAATAGTTCTGTGGTTCCTGAAAGTGGAGCAGAAGATCTAGTGGTCTCTGGAGAAAATACCATGCTATGGCGTCAAAGGCTTGGACATATTGGAGAGAAGGGCTTTAAAATACTTCATGGTAAGGGTATGATAGAAGGTATGTCTAATTTATCTATGGATTTTGATATCTATGAAAATTGTGTATATGGGAAGCAAAATCGCTTGAGTTTCCCCTCTAGTGCTAAGAGGGCGAAACATATATTAGAGCTTGTGCACATTAATGTTTTTCGACTTGTGTGAGTTCCATCACTAAGTAAGTCTATGTGCTATGTATCATTTATAGATGAATTCTCAAGGAATACATGGATATATTTCCCTAGGAGGAAATCTGAAGTCTTTGACAGGTTTAAAGAATTTAAGGATCTAGTGGAAAACCAGACAGAGAAGAAGATAAAGGTGCGGAGGATATATAATGGTGGAGAGTTTTGCAAGAAGTAATTTGAAAATTTTTGTAAGAAGTGTAGTATAGTACTATAGAAGAATAATCCATACACACGTAAGAAAAATGGAGTTGCAGAAAGAATGAACATGACATTGATGGAAAAGGCAAGAAGCATGTTCATTGGTGCCGGGTTAGGATAGGAATTCTGGGCAGAGGCGGTGGAGACTGCATGTTACCTAGTCAATAAATAACCTTCATCAAAGTTGGAGGACAAGACTCCACAAGAGGTATGGACTGGTAAGAAACCTTCTCTTTCACATCTGAGGGTATTTGGATGTGATGCATATGTACATGTTCCAAAGGAGAAAAGAACAAAGTTGGATAGTAAATTTGAAAGGTGCATCTTTATTGGGTATAAGGATGTTTTAAAAGGTTATAATCTTTGGAACCCAGAAACAAGGAAGGTTGTTTACAACCGAGATGTGGTGTTTAGAGAGGTGAAATATGTTATTAAAAATGAAGTCCTACCAAAAGAACCCAAGAATATAGAGTTTGAGATGAAGGAAGAAGAATCAAACCCTACAACATAAGAGGAATCAAAAGCTTAAGAGCCACAAACTCCAGCTGTGAGAAGATCAGTTCGAGAAAGAAGGTAGCCAGAAAGGTATAGTCCATTTGATTTTTGTCCAAATTTTTCTTTATGTATTACTGATGATGATCCCAGAACTGTGAGGGAAGCAGTAGATTTAGAGGATGGAAAACTATGGAAAGAGGTCATGGTTGATGAAATGGAATCTTTGCATAAAAATGAGGCTTGGGATCTAGTGGAGTTTCCAGTTGGAAGGAAACCCATTGGAAGAAAATGGGTGTTTAAGAAAAAGATGGATGTAGAAGGCAAGGTGGAGAAATAAAAAGCTTGGTTGGTAGCAAAAAGTTATTCCCAGGTGCCACGAATTGATATTGGTGATATTTTTTCTCCTATTGCCAAGGCAGCTTCTATTAGATCACTTTTATATGTTGCTCCTGCTTTTGATTTTGATGTAGAACAGATGGATTTGAAGACAACGTTTCTTCATGGGGATCTGGAATAAGATATCTACATGAAGTAACCTGAAGCCTTTGCAGTAAAGGGTAATAAAGAACTAGTATGTAGGTTTAAAAAGTATTTGTATGGGTTAAAACAGTCACCAAGGATGTGGTATTTGAAATTTGATACATATATATGGGGACTTGGCTTCACCAGAAGAAAAAACAAATCATTGTGTGTATTTTAAATTAATTGGTGACTATGTTATCTATTTGGTCTTGTATGTGGATGATATGTTTTTGGTTGGAAATGACAAAGAAATTATCTAGGATTTGAATACCTAATTATCCTCCAAATTCAACATGAAAGACCTTGGTGCTGCAAACTATATTTTGGGCGTGGAAATTAAACGAGATCAGGAAAATAGGAAGTTCTCGTTAAACCAGAGGAAGTATGTCGAGAAAATATTGCAGAGGTTTAATATGCAGGATAGTAAACCGGTGAAGGTTCCTATATCTCTAGGTGTAAATTTATCTGCTGAATAGTGTCCCATGACACAAGAAGAGGAAGAGGGCATATCCTTTTTTCCATATGCAAGTGCAGTCAGTAGCTACATGTATGCAATGGTATGTACTATATCAAACATTGCACATGCAGTGGGAGTATTGAGGAGGTTTATGTAAAAATTAGGAAAGGATCACTCGACAACAGTGAAGTGGGTTTTTAGGTATTTGTGTGGCACTAGTGATTATGGTTTGTGTTATCAAGGAAGATCATGAATAGATATAGTTTTGAACATCCATGGATTTGTTGATCCAGACTGGGCTAAATATTTGGATTAGAGAAGATCTACAAGTGGGTATGTATTTAACCTATTTGGAGGTGCAATTATTTGGATGAGTAAGAGGTAGTGTGTAGTGCCACTTTCAACTATAGAGGAAAAATACATGGCGTCCACTCATGCAAGCAAGGACGCTGTTTGGTTAAAAAGATTATGTTCAAGTATGGGGTTAGTACAATGCGTTGTAAGGATAGACAGACAGCCAAAGTGAAATTTTCTTGACAAATAACCCTGCTTATCATTTAAAGACAAAGCACATTGATGTTCAGCATCACTTTGTGAAGGATATGGTTGAGGACAAAAAGGTGTTGCCGTTAAAGGTGGACACTTTGAAGAATATTGTAGATGCATTGACAAAGCTTGTGAGCACTGAGAAATTCTCTTGGTGTAGAGAAAAAATGGGCATTGTAGGGATGGACCAATGACTAAACTCTCATGTGGCCCCCTTTGGAAAGAAAACAACAAGTGGGAGAATGTTGGGTGTGCATTATAAGATTAAAAATCAATCTGGTAGTCCCGGTTTTGGGATCTGGGGCAAACTGTATGTGTATATATGTTTTATATTTTATGCTGTCACCATTGTTTATCTTCTTCTTTTAAGAATTTTTTTCAGGTAATTTCTGTACGAGGTTAAAACCAACAGGAAGAAACAAGAATTCAGTCACCCCATTGCAGCCTATTGCAGTGGAAGAACCTTTTCGATAGTGGGGCTTGGATATTATTGGAGAAATATTTACAAATTCATTGAAGCAACACCGCTATATTCTCACTGCCACAAATTATTTCACGTGGTGGATAGAAGAGGTTCCACTCAAGAAATTGAATGATAAGGAAGTCATAAATTTCCTTCAACAAAATATTTCCAGGTTTGACATTCCTACTTCACTTATTTTCGAAAATGCAACATAATTTTTTATCACTAAGACTTTACAATTTTAAATTGGAAAATGGTATTGTATTAAAACATCCAACTAATTATTATTCACAGGGTAATGGTCTTGCTGAATCCACAAATAAGAACCTCATATGTATCATCAAAAAGACCTTACTCTCTTAACAACGAAACTGGCACTCCACTTTGGTAAATGCTTTATGGGCTGTCTGAATCATGCCAAAGCCATCTATGAACACCTCCACTTACTTCCTAGAATACAAAAAATAAGCCATCCTCCCGCCCAATACCTACTTGCCTACTCTCCAATTTTCACAAGAATCCCAAGGAAAGCCATGTTTATTAGTGCAACGTAGGATATAAACCCTTCACAAATTATAGGAAGAAAGGTTGAAAGAAAAAAAAATATTTTCACTTCATCAAAACCATATCAAGAGCTGGTTTGAGAAGAGGTATGAATGTAATAACAACTTTAATGTGGGTTAATTAGTCTTGAAGTGAGATAAATCCCACAAGGGAAAAGAAAAACACACTAAGTTTCAATCCCTATGGATTGGAACATTCACAGTCCATGAAAAGCTTAACCAACACACTTATCATCTTCAATCACTTAATGGGAAGTGTTACACTGAAATTTGTCACCATGACTATCTGCAGTTAATATGGCTCCATCAATAGTCATATTATCCTCCTTGTCAAGCCTAATATCTCTACTCTTCATGTCAAGCTTCAAAAAAGAGAGAAAGTCACTAAAAACATGTTTATCTCTGGGTACGCAGGTTCTCTCTACCTTGCCTGCGTGTACGCATCCCAAACTTATTGTACCTACGTACTTGTACGCTCTGTAAGCCAAAGGATGGGTGCGTACCCCTGTAAAGGTCAAAAGGCGCGAGTTTCATCTTAAAAAAGTTACTTGTGGTCACTTCTAGAGCCTTCTAGAAGAGTGTTTGACGTGTACTGAGCGCCTCCAGATGGTTCATGCATCCCTATGATAGAGGAACTTATCCCATCAAGAGAGGAGCTACCCCATCCAAAAGAGGGAGTATCCCATTGATGTTGGAACTGAATAACTTCCTCTAGAACACTATAAATACAGGCCTTGGGCCAGAGGAGGGAAGGTTGAAAGCTGAACATTCCAAAGGGTAGATGCTGCTGGAATTAGGACTTCCATTGTTAACTTGTGAGGAGAGATTACCATCCTTTCTTGTTGCCATATTGGAAGTGGGTGAGCTTGTCAAAGTAGAGGAAAACTCTTGCTGGACCCTGGGAGGAGCTTGCACAAAACCAAGGCTCAGGTTGTAATGGTTCCTTTTTTGTTTCCTTAATACAAATAAGTCCATTCTTCTCAATGATTTGTTGTTAATGAATTATTTCATGTACTCCTTGGTCTATGTGATGAATATGCTTTGTTTTATGATGAATATTCAGGTGTTATGTAATCGTTTGCTTTGTTAGTGTATGCAGGTCTTAAAGTGAAGGAGGAGCTCATCTGGATCAGCAAGGCTGGACTGCTACAACAAGCGTTGGACCTAAGGTAAGATCGAAAACATTTGAATAGAATAATGTATGTTTAGAGAAGGATTGCTCTTAATTGTCTTGTTTGTCACTAGAGAGTCTTAGACTCCTAGGGAGGTTAGATTTGTCCGCAAAAATAACTCTTTCCGCATGACAAATTCCTTCAAAGTAATTTTTCAAACCAAGCTTATGCAAAATTTAAAAATAACTACACACTGTTTTTCACTTTATAGGAGCTTGATATTGAATCTGATGTATATCTGTAATTTTGGATCTCCAAGGTCTGAAATTTCTTCCTGCGGTAATCCTCTGAGCAATATTTCTAACCCCGCAAGTCTAATCAAGATTGGATTCTCCAATGAAGAGTTATGTTAAATATCCCACGATGACCTGAGTATAGACTGGTTTAGTAGAGTGAACTTGTATGACGTGCCGCGGGTCACTATTTCAACCTTAGGTTTTGAAAATAATACCCAACAAAACTAAAGTCCATCATATTTCTGTAACTTCTTATGAAAAGTCAATCTGATTCTCAAAGCGAAATTTATGATGATTTTCCCAAGGTGACCTGTTTGGAATGTAATTTGGGGGTCTGAAAAAACCCTAACTTCCTCAGATTATATCTCCGGAAATATAGCGAGACAAAATATGAAATTTGGAGCCAAGGTTCAAACTGATCTCTTCTCAAATGGGTTTGTGTTTTAGCTTCTGAAACTTTGTAGCGAAAGCATTATAGAGAAAATTCCACGATGACCTGTTTTAGATGAAATTCTGGAGCATGCAAAAACCCTAACTTCCTCAGATCATATCTTTGAAAATATAGAGAGACAAAATCTCAAATGTGGACCTAAGGTTCAGTGAGATTTGGTCTCAAATGGGTTTTATTTTTAGCTTCTGAAATGTCACAAAAAAAAAGTTATAGCGAACCTTCCACGATGACTTGTTTGGAGTAGTGAAACCTCATAATCCAAAGCTTTGATACCAAATGTTATGAAACTAGCTCACAAAAAGATAGAAAAGATAGATCAACACCTTAGAATTCAGCCTCTTCAAGGGGGCAACCTCCTTTACATTACACAAATGAGAAATTCTTGGATGATTCAAATGACAAAACCTCCTTTCTATATATAGGAGTCTAAGGGGTCACAATATAACCAAGCCGACCTAACAATAATAACATAAAGGCACAAAAATAACAATAGAGGGATTCTATGGGGCACAATAATAACAATATGGGGACAATAGGGGCACAACAATAACAATAAGGGATACAACGACAATAGTAATGGGGGAATCACTAGTATTATAGGGACCTAAAAAACAAATGGTATATCAATAATCATCAAACTAAAGCAGTGAAATGAGATCAAACTAAGAGTATAATATTTCTTGTAAATTGAATAAATGAATTTAAATACATGAGAGAAATAACCAATGAGACTATAGTGAAGCAAACATCAAGCAATTTTTCAATTTAACTAAATGAAAACTTTGCCACATAAATTGAGATACTTGCATATAAGAAATGAGTTGCTCCAAAGAGAAAATCCCAACTTGTACTTCAAAGCAAAATTGAAATGCAAAGCATAAAATGGAAACTTGTAGCAAAACTCAACTTAGAAAATTAAACGTGATGGTGATATTGTGTAAATTCTTAAAGTATGCAAATGAGAGTGAAAATGAAAACTACGGGAACAAGTGAAAAATCAATACACCCACATGTTCCTCCTTCTAAATAAGGAGAAAGGATGTCATGGGTAAAACCCAAGATCCCACAAGAAAAACTAAGTGTTTTATTTACTTGTTACAAAGATGAGAAACCTTCCCAAAGGTCTCAAGTGAAGCTTCAAGAGGAATCTTTACAACATATGGGGCTTTTTTAAGCACTAGATTGCCTTTTTGAAAGTAAAAATTAGTAGCTAAAGTAAGTACAATAAGAATTCTCTCAAATTTGAAAATGTTAGAGGTCTTTTTGTATCCCAAAGAGTAGCCTCCAATGATGGATGAACTCTTGCATGAGAAAATGTGCTAGTCTTCTTTTTCACAACCTCGTCAAGGGATAAATCCTCCTCTATCAAGCTCTTGACCTATTTAAACAACAACCCTCCTCTAATGTCCATGGCCACCTTAAAAATGTTTGAAAGGTCCTACAAGAAAATTGTTAGAGTTTCAATGATATTTTCTCAAGGCTCTTGTTATTAACACTCCACCTATGGGCTACAAAACCAAGATACAATTAGTGTAGAGAGAGCATGTAAAACAAATAAATATAATACAAGATAGTGTACAAGAAATAAAATAAATTGATGGGAGTGAAACCCATCACTTGCTTAGTTTAGAAAATGCTCTCAAATAGCTAAATAAAATCAATTAAGAACTATTTTTGGAAGAGTTTTAAGTATAAAGATATTCTGCTTGTGTACAAACTATGTTCAAGAAAACCCTTTCAAAACCACTTCGTAAGATGAACTATGAAGGCTCCAAAATAAAATGAGAACTCCTTTGAGAAGTTATCAAGAGTGGGTTGGTCTCTCCAAAGATTTCCCTTCATTATTGATTTAAAAATATGCTTCCTCTACAACACTTTAATCAAGAGTTAGTCCCATATAGATTTAACAAATAGACAATGACAAGAAACTCTAGAGATTTATTGGAAAATAACTATAACATTCTATATCTAGAGCATACTTCTAAATCAAATGCCAATGCAAGATATTTTTACATTAAAAAGTCTACAAGAGAATATGGAAATAAACTATATCAAAGCATAAGTAAAATAAATTATACAAATATTCCACCATTCATCACATTCCAAACAAAGAACAACTCATGAATGAAACCCCCAAAATATTTTATTGCAATTGAGAATAAGTGTACACAAGAGAAGAGCTTCCCCAAACACAATAGCTCGTAACAATCATTTAGAATGAGAGTCCAATGGGTCTCTTTATAAAAATTTGGGAGGAAATTCCAATGATAAATCAAATAACAAGTGGAGAGGTGAAGATCCCATAGCAAAAAACGAATTTTCTAGGTGGCACCATAACTATCCAATGTTGGAGATGACTGTCAAAATTGTTTCCTGATTGATTGAAAATTGTTCCTTCCCTAGCCAGTGTTGATTTATGTATTTCTGTGTGTATCCTCTATTGTAGATAGATGTGAGATGAATTGGAGAAGGTATGGGACAAATCCCCACCAAATCTAGAAATATCTCTAACATAACAGTCACAAAAAATATACTTTGTGTGCTTGTTGTAGTGGCTATTGTAGAAGCTAAGTGTAAATTGTTGTAGCATCAGTGGGAAAGAATTTCAGAGGACAAGGGCTACAATCTCTTTGGTGAACAATTGCTTACTCTATGTGGGCCCTTTGATTTAGTCATTTGTAATGGCTTTACTAAATGGGCAAAGTTTGGTAATTTCACTTGCAATACTTACAATGGAGAAAGTGTAGTAGATTATGTACTTTGCTCACATGGTTTGTGTGACAAAATGAGGGAAGTTTTGATTGGAGATTAACTGTGGGACTTAAAATCAGATCACAAGCCAAATTATTTAAGTTTCTCTTGGACTGGAAAGAAACAAGATTTTGTAATTTTCTCGCATGGTTTGTGTGAAAAAATGGAGGAAGTTTTGATTGGAGATCAATTTTGGGACTTAAAATTAGATCAAAAGCTAATTTATTTAAGTTTCTCTTGGAATGGAAAGAAACAATTAGAGTCAAAAATTCAGCATGTCCAACAAAATCTCCCACTGCATAGAAATATTTTGACTCTATGAAATTGTCAACTGTCTCCTACCATTTTTGTTTATATATCTACAAGCTTGAGGAGTGGTTAAATTTGCAAGGGGGTGATGGCATCTATTTGGGAAAGTTTGTTAAATGGATTCTTTTGTATGCAAATGACCTTATTTTGATTGTTAAATCAGCTCTCGGTTTGCAAGAGAACTTACTATCCCTTAAGCATTTTTGTAGAAGCGTGAGGATGCAAGCCAATACCAACAAAACGAAAGTAGTGGATTTCCCTAAAAAAAGAAAACATAACCAACATATGTTTTACTTTGAAGGCAACATTCTAGAAGAAGTTACAAATTACAAATACCTTGGAATTGACTTCTACAAAAATCTAAGTTGGGATGTTTGTAGAAAGAAAAGAACTTTGGGGGTTGGAAACCATTTTATGCTTTTCAAAATAGGTGTAGAGAGGTAGAGTTATGGGACTAGAAAACGACTCAAACACTTTTTAGGATTCTAGTGATTCTGGTGATTCTCTATGGTTTTGAACTATGGGCCAGCAGTACATCTGACATGCAGTGGAGACAAATTGGGAAAATCCATAAGCGTTTGATTACAAACAAATTCAAGACTAAAAGTGGAGTTCCTTATGCTATTTTTTTAAGTGAAACAGGGGATGCTCCTATTGAAGAAATTTTTATGGTGTGAGTCATAAGTTATTTAAAAAAAATTGAGCAAATGGAAGAGAGTAGATGGCATAAGGTTGTCTTTAATGACAAATTGTGCAAAAAAAAAAAACTTGGATGCAGCAAAATAACAAATGGTTTAGTAAATGGGGTATTTGCTTGAACATGTGTCCCATAAACAGTAAAGAGATGAAAGATTCTGTTATGGATAAGTTCTACAAGCGTACTTGGGATAAGGAGCTAGGAAGAAAGAAAAATTATTATATTGAAGTGTTTAATCCCACTCATAGTCATAAACCAAAAGCATACATAGAGGCCAACATCTCTTCGAGAGCCAAAATTCTTATTGCTCAGTTAAGTACTAATTTTCATCAAGTCCATTGTGAAATAGGGCACTAAAAAGGCCAAAAGAAGTGTGGGAGGAAAAAGTGTGCATTTTTTGTTCTTCCGGAAAAGTGGAAACATAAAAGAATTTCATTTTAGAATGTGAGGCCTTCAAAGACAATAGGGAAAGTTATGCAAATATGCTGCCAGCTAGCTCTTGGGATAATCTATTTAGCGGGGGTTTTGTCGAGAAGCTGGGAGAATTTATTGTGAAGCTTCATAGAAAAAGGGTTGAATACATCAAGCAGATGAAGAAGCAGTCTGTCCCATGGGCTATCTTTAGCCTTGTGGACGTTAAAATAATTTCTTCGTCTTCTTATTCTACATAGATCATTGTAACTGGGAGTTGCGTACATGTGTAAGTATTTGTTGTGGTAAGTGGAGAGCATACTCCATGATTTTCTCAACTAAATCTTCAATCATATGCTGATCTTTTTTTATGTTGCATTGACAATGGGCCAACGGTAACTTTTTAGGGCATGTGCTTATTTCTCCTTCATGCTATGCATATACCATGGGTAATGAGGTGAAGTGGGTCCCCTCCCCACTAACACTTCTTTTAACTTTGGACTTTGGCTTATGAAACAATTAATTTAATCAAATCCACTATGCTTTCATTAAATTGAATTTATATTTAGCCACACATATTCCATGTAACCAACATTGGACTCTTTGACTTACTTTGAACATGAGCTAGGCCCCTTTTGGTGGGGCCAATATAGCTGCCACATCATCATTTTCTTCTCCACTTAATCTCCATGTCAAAATTTGACTTATTTTTTGACTTTTGAATAATTTAATTTTTTTTCCAAATTTTTATTTTCTCATTTTTGCCACTAATTTCAGAAAAATTGGCATTTTAGAGGCTAGAAGTTGTTTTTTGACCCTCAAAGTGGGTCATAAAATAATTTTGGGCCTTTGAGGATGAATTTCAAGTAGTCACACACCCCAGACATTTCCTAGGGCAATTATATACATCATTACATACAAATTAATTAAAAAATCTTATTTTTTGGGAAATTTTTAATTATAAAAAAATACTACTTAGAACTAGTCAAATTCCATGAAATTTCAAAGATGACCTAACATGGTAATATAAACTGACTCTAGACACTAAGATGCATTAGGGGCTCAACTTTCAAGCTGTCACCCCGAATTCGGGGTATGTCGTGACTGAAAAAACCTAGAAAATTATTTGCCGCTAAAAAGCAGTAATAATTACCCAAGTAAAAAGAAGACTCCAAGGTGTACTTGCTTACTGATCGAGTCCCAATACCCTAGGCCTGTTACATGGTTTTATTCATCATGCTAGTGAAATTTATAAAATATCCCCATAGGGCTGCGAAATCTAAGGACTGAAGAAGAAAATGAGAAGAATAAGCTAGAGCTTAAAAACTTGGATGATAATAAGAACTCTGATGGTACATTGAAGCCTCTGACATATCCTTGGGCATGGAGTCTTCAAAAAAATTTAGGTGCCACTTCAGTGGTCAACAATGCCCATAGGTGAGGTAAAAACCATGAGTAAATTTTGACATGTGATTGATGGAGATGATAGAGGACCCTGAGAGGAACCAGAGCCAATGAAAATCATCAAAATCTGAGTTATCAATCTTGAGATATGAATTTGTGAAGCTATGGTGTGGGCATTGTGGCACAAAGTTAAGGTCAACCTAGCTGTTAGGAGGCCTTATGATATTTTTACAAGCCCACATGGTTAGTTTATTTAAGCCACATGAGAAATTATAAAAAGGACGCATGTGTGGAGGCATAAGACATCCAAAGTGCATCTAAAATCATAGAAGAGCTCTCAAATAGAATGTGGATTTGAGACAAGGACATCCAAGGGTAGGGGCCGAGTTTGGAGTGGTTATCTCTATGATTTGGTGTGATTTTCTTGGGAAAGAGGGACCGCAAGGCTAAGGTAACCTACAAGGAAAGTTAGGAATTGTCTTGGATTGATTCAAGGGAGGACTCCTCAACCAGATCAGGCCACAATTTCATAGGTAAGTTTAGGGATTTTTGTGCATATTTTAAGGGTTATGTTGTCTTTGTTCATGTCACAGGTAAGGACACCTACAATAGCAAGTTGGGAGGTCTATTTTGTGTGTCGAGTGGGCTAGGAAATCTCCTCCCAGGTGAATAGAGGTGTTTCATCCATGTGTTTGGGTTGTTTGATGTTGTTGGCTGGTACAAGATTGTTGTAGGGTATGTTGAGGAGGAGCCTCATACCTTGGAGTAGGTTTGGGTGCCTATATTTGGACATAAAAAGGAGGAGTCCTTTGGGAGAAGAAACATAGTGATAAGAGAAAGAATTTAGGTTTTTAACCAGACTTGCAGGTGCACAAAACCCTGGGCAAGGAGGCAACAACAATACATTGTAGGTGACTCCTTGGTGATCGATGGATGTTAGGTGGATGGTTTCCTAGTAGAGGATAGTTTGTGGGAGACTGTTAGCAGCCAAGAGGAAGGGTGATCCTAGTGGTTGGATTCCCTAATCAATGAGCATATGCTACAACATGTATTGGATGCTCGTGGTCTATTAGAGGGTAGCATGAGTGTCGACCAAGAATAGGCATAGAAGAGGCAGAGTTGGAGTAGCCTAAATTGGTGTTGTTACGAATTGGGAGCCAAAGTTGAGAGAGCATGCGACAGCTAGATGGTCAGAGTATCTTGTTCAGGGTAGATTGGTGGTCATCACAACAAACACCAAGCCTTAGTTGTTGTATATCTTGCATTATTGTATGTATGAGGGCCATTATCCCTGGTACAAGATCTCTAGATTGTTGTATTATCAATTTGATTAATATAAAAAAGTTGGGTTACTGTACACATTTTGTAAAAATTTGTGTATATTTTGTGCACTAGGAGATTTATTGTTGTTTATATTCTGTTGTGCAAAGTAGATTTGTTGTGTTACTTGGCTTGGTAGCATCAGTGATTTAAGATTCTATCCTAGACATTAGTATTGTGGAAAAACATGGTATCAAAGCTACTTTGAAGGGTCAGTGAATCAAAGTGAGAACAACTAATAAACTTAGAGGGGGCAGAGATTATATAGACCATGGAGTAGAGGGTTCAGTTGAAGACATGGATATTTGGTCATGACTGGCTTGACAGCGAGATTGGTTGGGAGTTATAGTAGATTGGTGGTGAGCCTGATGAACAATAGTTTGTTGTAGGGAAAGTTGTTGATCGTGGAATTCCTATGACTTGTCATGGATGGTTGGGACAAATCAAGGATTTCTTTGGTGTGGATGAGATCAATATGATCGAGATTGCTTCACGTGATGGACTGCAGAATGGTAGGCTAGCTTCTTCATTGGATCGTGATGTTTCATTTCCAAGATTGGAGGGATTTGCATGAGTAGTATTTGATCTAGGAGGATGAGTTCTTGCAGGACTGAGCCAGTGGAGATCGTGTAGACTCAGAGGGAGTCTAGCTTTAGAGGGAGAAACCCTATGGAGTTTTGGGATCTTTAAGTTCAAATGTGATGAAGTAGAGGCACTATTGAGATTGTAGGGTTCATTCTATAGAGTATGCTGTAGTGATGGATGCCAGATTGGCTAGTGTCGTCAAAGATGATGTTGATGGAGACTTCCACGTGTTGGAAGTACCTCACTCGCTAAGAGGGAGTGTTTATATATGTAGCTTGGGGGGTATTCCAAGCCCTATGGTTTGAGGATGGGAGGTTTGAGGAACTGAAGGTAATGAAAATCATCGAAATCCGAGTTACCAATCTTGAGATATGAATTTTTGAAGTTATGGTGTGGACATGTGACAAATGTTAAGGTCAACCTAGTTGTTAGGAGGCCTTATGATAGTTGTAAAACCCCACATGGTTAGTTTATTGAATCGACATGAGAAACTATAAAAAGTACTCATTTGTGGAGGCATAAGACATATCCAAATTGCATCTAACATCATAGAAGAGCTCTGAAATAGAATGCAGATCTGAGGCAAGGATGTCCAAGAGCAAGCGTCGAGTTTAGAGTGGTTCTCTCTGTGATTTGGTGTGATTTTTTTAGGAGAGAGGGGTTGCCGGACTGAGTCGGCCTACAAGGAAAGTTAGGATGTTTCTAGGGTAGATTAAAGGGAGGACTCCTCAACCAGATCAGTTTGCAATTTTAGAGGTAAGTTGAGGGATTTTTGTGCATATTTTAAGGGTTATGTTGTCTTTATTAAGGAAGGACACCTACAACAACAAGTTGGGAGGTTTATTTTGTGTGTTGAGTAGGCTAGGAAAGCTCTTTTTCCCTGGCCACAACTTCTCCAAGTATAATGCAGGTGAACAAAGGTGTTTCTTTCATGTGTTTGGAATGTTTGATGTTGTTGGTTGGTATAGGAGTGTTGTAGGTTATGTTGAGGAGGAGACTCATACCCTAGAGTAAGTTTTGGTGCTTATCTTTGGACATTAAAAGGAGAAGTCATTTGGGAGAAGAAACATAGTTATAGGAGCAAGAATTTAGGGTTGTAACCAGACTTTCATGTGCACATAATCCTAGGCAAGGAGTCAACAACAATACATTGTATATGACTCCTTAGTGATGGATGGATGCTAGGTGGATGGTATGCCCTAACTAGTGAGCATATTCCACAACATGTATTGGATGGTCGTGGTCTGTTGGAGGGCAACGTGAGAGTGGACCAAGAGTAGGCCTAGAAGAGGCAATGTTGGAGAAACCTAAAGAAAAACTTGGGAGGATTGTAGAGGCTTTCTTCAAGCCCAAAGGAACAAGTCTCTTGAAGGACTAAGGGATTGTTCGATGTGGTAGAAGAAGAGCTCGTAGGTCTGATCAGCCGAGAGAATTTTGTGCATCCCTAGAATTGTCTTATGCAGGACATCTCAACAGAAGTTGGGCACTCCTCCTAGCTCATGTTCATTGTGGGAGAAGGATAGCTTGCAGTGATAGGTGGTATCCCTATATGCCGTGTGTTAGTATTCATTGGAGAAGCGCAAGAAGACTATAGTGGGTTGAAGTCCTTGAGTAGCTGAGGAGCAATAGCGGGTAGTTGATATTTGTTCACAAACAGAGTTGTGAACAACTAGACAAGAGTCTCAATGTGTTGATGTGTTGAAGGACTAACGGTCAACAAGAGAGAAAATTGGATAGCAAAGATTTAGTGGCCAGATGGACTTGGTGCATTGATAGAGGTAGAGTTGTGTTGTTGCAAATCAGGAGTTGAAGGATCAGGCAGATGTGTACAAGGTACGACCGAGAGGAGCTGAGAGAGCACGCAACAACCATATGGTCAAAGTATCTTGTTCAGGGTAGATTGGTGGTAATCATGATAGACAAAAAGCCCTAGTTGTTGTTTATCTTGTAGTAGTCGATGTATGAGGTCCATTATCCCTGGTACAGGGGCCCTAGACTGTTTTATTATCAGTTTGATTAATATAACGAATTTGGGTTAATATAATGAAATTTTTGCATATTTTGTAAAAAGTTGTATATTTTGTGTACTAGGATATTTACTGTTGCTTATATTTCGTTGTGCAAAGTAGACTTGTTGTGATACTTGGTTTGGTAGTGTCAGTGATTTAAGAGTATATCCTTGAAACCACTATCATGGAAAAACAACAACTAACTCCTCATCATCAATCTTCATACCAAATACAAAGAGTTAATATATAAACTTGACAATCTTTAGGTGGGAACTGTCCATTGTGTTTGTATCAATGTTGTGAACATCAACATTGGGATAAAATTGGCAAGGGTCTGGAAAACCAAAAAATCATAAAAATTGGCAAACATCGGCCAAATCAAGACACCATCAAAATATCGGTAAAAATTGGCAAACATCGACTAGGCCAAAAAAACCAGTGTTCCACAGGGACGTGTCCCCCAAGTTTAGGTGCATGCACCCCTCGCACCCCAAACAACTGGGACGGGGAGTCTACTGGGGGTATGTTTCCCCATGCACCATTTTTGGGGATTCTTGGGGAGATGCAAGGGGGTTTGTTTCCCTTCTGTGGGTGAAGAGACTCCAAAAAAGCGGTGCGTCTAGGCGCCCCCCCTCAGAACTTCAGTATCTAGTATATAGTATATAGTAATATACTAGTATGTTTTTTTTTCAATTTAGATTCCAGAATGATGAATGATGAATGATATGGATCAATGTATTTGAATATTTCATTATTGAATTTTTTTATTGAATCTCGTGGTATTGATGAATAATGAGTATGTCATATGAATGATGTATGTATAAAAACAAATGATGAGGATGGATCAATGTATGTCATTATTTAATTCAATTATGAATTTAAATTTTCATGTGCAGATCAAATTTCAATTTTCAATGTATTGGTATCCATATTACTATTATTCTATTTAATATTTTTTCTTTCATTATTGAACAACAAATATGAAATTGAATATAATATATATATATATATATATATATAAATATTATATAATATATATATATATATATATATATATATATATATATATATATATAATTAAAAATTATATATCCCGACGTCCCCCTGCACCCCCAAAATTTCCCTAAAATTTGAGGATACTCCCACACGTCCCCCTGTGCATCTCCCCGCACCGAAGTCTTGGTGGAACATTGAAAAAACATGATTTCGCGATAAAATCGCAATGTTGTCGAGATGTTCGTAACACTGGTTTGTATTACTCATTCAAGTATGAGTGAGCTTATCTATTAGGAGCAAATTCTAGGAAACATTGGCACTATGATATGGAGAAGTCATTGCCTCATACAATATGAGGAATCGAGTGATCCTTCATGGAGTTCAAGATGTTTCTTTTCTCCTTAACAACTTTCTTATCATCTTGAGTCAACTATTGGGGATCAATAGGAAATGTAACCTTCCCCTCAACTAAAATTTAGTGACCCATATCTTCTATCAGTATTTTCATTTGTCATTTCCAAGGGCTGGACTTGGAATCTCCCTCTAGTTAGTCATTCTTTGAGACTTGACATCAAGTTAGCCACTCTTGCAATACCCTTGAAGCCAACTTTAATCAAAATAGAGAAGCTAAAGCATTGTGGAGTTATTCCAGAGGTATTTATACAGGTGAATTCATGGCATTCTGGAGCAATTTGGGCTCAAAGAGGGACTAAACATTCCTAGGGAGAGGGATCTATAGACAAACGTCATTTTCATGAATTTAGTAGCAAATTCCCTTAGGGATTAGCAACAATTTTGCAGGGGTTTGTCTGATGGTTGGAGGAGCTACACTACAAGCTATGTTTTCTTCATATGAGCTAGCACAAAAGTGACTGGATTGGGTGTTAGGTCATAGAAAAGGTATGTTTGTACCCTTACATTACTTAATAAATCACTTTATTTTGTATATTTGTCTTCATTTTTGGAAAGGATTTGGAAGAAAAGATTGTGAAAGTTAGGTAAAATCAATCATTGAAGATTGCATGTTTTTAGCATGAAAAGACTAAATTTTGCATGCTTTTATGCACAGGAAATTGGAATTGGACAATTGTTGTTCAGTTGATAGAATGACAATGCCAAACTAGGAAAGGACCATTCCTTGGTTGTACGAGATGGAAAAAGATATGAACAAGAATCCTAATTCGGAAAACATAAATCCAATCATTTAGCCGTGAAATACTTAGGATCTCTCGATCCTTAGGATTTGCTTTCATCCATTAGTTTTCCATTAGGCTATACGATACCGATGGGTGAAAAGGATCGAGGGATTTTGACTCTTACTTGTTCCTGTATCTTTGTATCGAACAAGAGCATATTTTGACATTACAGTAATTATGTACCTTTATTATTTCAATTAATAAGAAATACATAGATATTTTCTTAATCACGTTCTGAGCTTTATCAGCAGTAACTTCTGGAGGCTTTGGGCCCGGTCACTAGAAGATTCGTTGCTCCTTTGTGTTATAAATATTTCCTTATTTCCTGCAATTCTTTATTAATGTTCTTTTATAGAATCAAGTTATTCTTTATACCTTCATTTGAAATATATCTTTAACAATGTTTCTTTAATGTTATTCCTTTAATGAATTGCGTCGAATAAGCTGAGTGTTATGATTGATTGATGCTCTTTCTGATTCATGTTCAAGATTAAAGTAGTTACTCATTGTTTATTATTGTAGTGATTCTTTCCATTTACTAGATCATACAGTATCCCATTAGATATGGTTTCTTTTAATGCATCTGCTTGAAATTCATTTCCGTTGTGAAATAGTTTCGATTGAATTTAGATTTGTGGTTTGAATTGTCTTTGATTGAAATTCGAGAATTAAGGATTCGTTAATACTTTCTTTCAATGACTTGATGAAATATTATACTCGTTTAGTTATGTAACAGCCTCTAACCTCTATTTCATAGATAGTGGTGACATCCTTGAAATAAATAGACGAATCCCAAGTTGATATTGTAATGTAGGAATTAAGATTAATTTAATAGTCATCTTAGTGCACCAACATTTTGGTGTCATTGTCAGGGAGGTTGTCAAAGAAAATAGTTAATTTGTGTCTCCGAAGGGAATTTGGTATTCAAAACGGGAGGTAAAAACCCGCGTACTCATTAAGTAAAAATCTTGATCCTATCGCTCGCTCTCAGGAGATACACAGAGGTTGTATAGGAATGAATGACTAGGGGAAATAGGATACCAATAGATCAGAAAAAACCACCAAAGCGTTGGCTTGTTAGGGCTTGACCCAGGTTTGGAGGTGATTTAGCCAAACAAATCCCAGTACTATTGGCCCTTTCGGCAACAGTTCGCGGAGTGCGGATCAAGGTCTCACTTGAAGTAGTATGAGAGGGTGCTAAAACCAACTTTCCGCACCCTGGGGATGTCTGATGGGTTCAAGTGGTCCGCAGTTCAACCCTGCGTTCTCATCACTACGTGCACTTACCCGTACCTTGTAGTATGAGATGTTGCCTTCACGCAACCCTACTCAGGGGCTGAACAGAGTGTTAGAAAATTATATATTATGGAGCAATGGAACACATAAAATATTTCAGAAATATAAACACAGAAAATTCATGAAACAAGAGAGACATAGATATACGTGGTTCACCCAGTTTGGGCTACATCGGAGAAACAGCCAGTCCTTCTTTTATTATATTATCTAGCAAAATGAAGAGATACAACCTACAACAGATCCGCTATAACACCCTCTTCGTTCTCAATCTCCTCTCTCTTCCTCACTCAGAATACAGATATACGTAGACGCAATACAATTCCCTCATATATAGTGAGGGGTTGCCTTCTAGGGTAAAAAACCCTAAATTAAACATAACCTCTACTGTCAGACCATCCGCCTAATGAACGGCCCAAATTGACTAGAAATTACTAGACTTTTATAAGGAAATTTTACATCTATTTTTAGCTTCGGGGGTGCTGGCCCTGAACCCCCACTGGGGGACCGCTGGCCCCCAGACCCCCCAACCGGGGGGGATTAGCCCCCCCAAACCCCCGCAAGGGGGACAATTCCCCCCGCACACCCACCCCGCATGGAGGGGTGTACAGTCTTCTTGGGGTATACATCCGGCTGAAACCTTTGAATACAAAAGATAATCAGGCTCCACACCCAACAATCTCCCACTTGGAGATTGATTATAGCAACTCCACCGTTGCCTCATTTGCTAGACAATGACTCCACTTTGGACCTAGCTATTTCTCATCTTCTTCATCATACTTGAAGACCAATTGAAACTGAGCAGGTTCTCAGTTTCTCCCTGGTTACAACTTTTGTTAACATATTTGCAGGATTCTAGCTAGTGTGTATCTTTTCCAGCTTCAACTATCCATCTTCCAATGCTGACCATATGAAATGGTACTTAAGCTGTATATGCTTAGTCTTGGAATGAAATGTAGAGTTCTTTGCAAGATGTATGGCACTCTGGTTGTCACTGAATAATCTGCCCAACTCCTGCTTCTTACCCAATTCATCCAGAAACCTTTGTAACCAAATCATTTCTTTACTAGCCTCTATAGCAGCAACATACTCTGCTTCTGTTGTTGAAAGTGCAACAACACTTTGGATTTTTGAAACCCAACTGATAGTTGTTCCACCTACAGAAATACATTTCTTGTAGTGCTCCTGCTGTTATCTCTATCCCCTGCCATATCTGCATCAACATATCCCTATAGAGAAATGTTTGAACCACCAAAGCATAATGCTTGATTTGAGGTACCTCTCAAATACCTAAGAATCCACTTCACTGCCATCCAATGTTCTTTTCCTGGATTGTTCATGTACCTACTTACAACTCCCACTGCATGTGTAATATCAGGCCTTATGCAA
Organism: Pinus taeda; assembly: GCA_000404065.3. Classification (NCBI taxonomy): domain Eukaryota; kingdom Viridiplantae; phylum Streptophyta; class Pinopsida; order Pinales; family Pinaceae; genus Pinus; species Pinus taeda. The sequence continues at coordinate 87,226 of APFE030561165.1, read as the reverse complement.
ACCATTGCATACATTAAGCTTCGAACTGCTGATGCATATGGAACTTTAGACATATGAGCCATTTCTTCCAGAGTCTTGGGACACACATCCTTACTTAATTTGAAATGACTAGCCAAAGGTATACTAACTAGTTTTTCATTCTTCATATTAAACCTTTTCAACACCTTTTCTATGTACTCACTTTGAGATAATGTTAATTTGCGATTCTTCCTGTCTCTAGTTATTCTCATACCAAGGATTTGTTTTGCAGCACCCAAATCCTTCATTGCAAATGTGTTTGCCAATTTCCTTTTGAGCACATTTATTTCTTGCATGTTAGAACCTGCAACAAGCATGTCATCTACATACAATAACAATCTAATATAGTTGCCATCATTTTGCCTTTTGAGATAAACACAATGATCAAAGTGACATCTAGTATAACCTTGTTCAGACATAAACTTGTCAAATTTTAGATACCACTGCCTTGGAGCCTGTTTTAAGCCATACAACCTCTTCTTTAACCTACACACTAGTTTCTCCTTTCCTTTTACCTCATATCCTTGTGGTTGTTGCATATATATCTCTTCCTCCAAATCCCCATGGAGAAAGGCTATCTTTACATCTAACTACTCAAGATGCAATTCTTCAACTGTTACTAGACTTAACATAGTTCTGATTGAAGTCATTTTAACAACAGGAGAAAATATTTCATCAAAATCAATACCTTTCTTATGTGCAAACCCCTTCACCAGAAGTCTAGCTTTGTACCTCTATTTTCCTCCATCTTCTTCCTTCAGCCTGTAAACCCATTTATTCTGCAATGTTGTTTTACCTGCAGGTAACCTGACTAAGTCCCAAGTCTGGTTATGTGCTAAGGAGTCCATCTCTTCTTTCATGGCTTTCTACCACTTCTTCCTGGTTTCTACCTACACTGCTTCTTCATAACATTCTGGTTCACCAGAATCAATCAACAATACATAATATAATGAAGGAGAGTATCGTTCAGGGGGTCTACTTATCCTGGTAGATCTTCTAAAACCACTTTCAGGTGTTTGAAGTGCTTGTTTCTATTGTGGTTGTTATTCTGGCTATTGATCATTATGATTTTCAGGCACCATCACTTTTCCTGTGATATCGTCAAGCACTATGTATTCTCTATTTTCTTTTTCCTATTTCTTTTCCTGCAGCTGATCCTTATACAAAACCTTTTCATTGAATATTACATCTCTGCTCCTAATGATTTTGTGATTTTCATAATCATATAAGTGATAACCAAAATCATTAACACCATATCCAATAAAGGCACATTTCTTTGATTTTTCCTCAAGCTTTGTTCTATTTTCTTTGTTAATGTGGACAAAGGCTTCACAACCAAAAGTCTTTTAAAAAGAGTAGTTTACCTTTTTACCTGTCCATGCCTCCTCTGGAATACCACCATCCAAGGAACTTGAAGGCCCTCTGTTTATTAGATAAACAACAATATCTACAGTGTCTGCCCAAAATTATAAAGACAATCCTGCATGCAATCTCATGCACCTTACACTATCCATGATTGTCCTGTTCATCCTTTCTGACACACCATTTTCTTGTAGTGTTCCTGGAACTGTTTTCTCTCTGCGAATTCCATTCTCTGAATAGTACCTATCAAACTCTTCGCTACAATATTCACCTCCATTATCTGATCTGAGACACTTCAACCTTTTCCCTGTCTCATTTTCAACCAAAGCTTTCCATTTCTTGAAAATATCAATTACATCAGATTTATTTCGAATAAAATAAATCCATGTTTTTTCTAGTTGCATCATCAATAAAATTAACATAATAATGAGAGCCACCAAGAGATGATACCTGAGCAGATCCCCGTACATCTGTATGCACAAGCTCTAATTTTTCGCTCTTCTTTTCTTTCCCAACTCTAAGGAATCTGACTCTCTTCTGTTTTTCATAAACACAATTCTCATATAATTTTAAATCAACATGCTTCAAACCTGGAAACAAATTTTTTGAGTGAAGAATCTGCATCCCCTTCTCACTCATGTGCCTGAGCCTATGATACCACAATGTTGTATATTCTCCTGTAGAGGTTAGAGCATTAACAGAATTAGAAATACCATTGCATAAATACAATGTAACAACATTTTCTCCTTTCTCTATTACCAGGGATCCTTTAGTGACCTTCCAAATTTTATCTGTGAAAGTAGTCACACAACCTTCACTGCCTAACTGCCCTGTTGAAATCATATTTTTCTTTAGATCTGGAACATGCCTTACCTCCTTTAGTAGCCATTGGTTTCAATTCTGCTGTTTTACAAGAACCTTACCCATTCCAACAATTTTACAGGTTTTATCATCACCCAAATGGACTTGTCCAAAATCTCCTTGAGCATAGTCATGAAAATATTTCTTATCAGGTGTGGCATGGAATGAGGCCCTTGAATCTACCACCCAGGAATCAATAGTAATTTCAAAAGAAAAAATCAAAGCATCTTGTAACACCTCACATGTCACATTTGCTTCATGATTGTTTTCTTGCTACGCATCTCCTTCTTTTCCCTTCCGAGATCTATAGTCTTTCTTTAGGTGTCCTTTCTTTCCGCATTTCCAGCACACTATCCCCAATCTGGACTTGGATCTTCCTTTCCTTGATTTACTGCAATATCATAAGCTCTTTCCTCTTTCCATTTTTATTCCCGTAAACTCTACACTCAAAGCATTACCTGATGTCTCACCGTAGCTTTTTCGCCACATTTCCTCGCTAAGGATAGCACCGACAACATCATCAAACTTTAAACTACCAGATCCAGAAACAGAGTTACTAATGGCCATTACTAAACCATTCCAACTTTCTGGAAATGAGCACAAGAATAACAGAGTTCTAACTTCATCATCAAAGTTTACCCCTATAGAACTTAACTGACTTGTAACTGTATTAAAATCATTTAAATGATTAGCGACAGATCCACCCTCTGACATCTTCATATTAAATAAACGCTTCATAAGAAATACCTTATTTTACGCCAAGGTGTTTTCATATAGTTTGGCTAATGCCAACATTAAACCCTATGCTGTCGTTTCCTTTGAAATATTAAACGTTACCGACGTCGCTAGGCACAGTCGTATTGTTCGAAGTGCCTTTCTATCGAGAATATCTCATTATGTGTATGTCATACTCGTCGAATTCTTTGTCTTTCCACTCAATGGTAGGTACAGATCTCTCTGATACAGATAATCTTCCATCTGCATCTTCCACAGCTAGTAGTTTTGGCCGTTAAATGTTTCAACCCTAAACCTATCATCTTCCACCCTTGCTCCCACTCAAACCAGGAACCCTTCTCTCCTGCGAGTTTATCAGCCGAATAGACCTTCGGCTCTGATACCACTTGTTAGAAAATTATATATTACAGAGCAATGGAACACATAAAATATTGGAGAAATATAAACACAGAAAACACATAAACAAGAGAGACACAGATATATGTGGTTCACCCAGTTTGGGCTACATCCACGAAGAAACAGCCAGTCCTTATTTTATTATATTATCCAGCAAACTAAAGAGATACAACCTACAGTAGATCCATTGTAACACCCTCTTCTCTCTCAATCTCCTCTCTCTTCCTCACTCAGAATACAGATATACATAGACGCTGTTATCACTCAGGTTGTTCCCTGCTTCCTGTAGGGAATACAGCCGAGGTAACCACTAACCAATCTTTTAGCTGCAAGTCCTAGCCTACCTGCAACCAGAGAGGGTTCTCTCTTTGTAATTTAGCTTTGTTTTGAAGCGTTTTAGGCTAGTTATGATGAACAGGATTTGGTTTTAAGTTTGTTGGATGGTGATCTCAGACAGAGCTAGGTGCAAGTATATAACTGTTTTTTCCATTGGGCAATGGAGTTACTGATAATCGTTGAAAGAGTTTCTTGGTGATAAGGTAGTGCTACAGAGAAGGATAGGCAAGCTAGAAACAATTTTTAAGTCTGAAAATGATGGAATGAAGTCAGGGAATGAAAGGCAATCAAGAATCTTTCATTATACTGGCATAGGGAAAGTGTATGAATATTGTGCAGGAGTAATTAAGAATTCCTAAACAGTATTCAAAATGAAAGAATTAGTGCAAACATGAGTAGTGAAGAATTCATATTTATGACTAATTCTGAAGAAAAAACATAATTAACAGCAGAGATTGAACATAGGGTGCATTCAAACAAATCCTATGTTATTCTTCTTCCCTGTTATCAAGATCATGAAACATACATGGAATTTACGAATATAGAGAACATAAAACCGGATTTAGTATAACTTATTTTTCCTTAGCATGACACAGGAATTCTGTAGTAGGTCCCAGAACATCCAATCCACATTCAGATCATCCAGACACAGTGAACTTCAATGGCCATTTGTATTAATACAGTCTGATATGTTACAGCGCAATTCAGAAAGAAGAAATCAGCAACTTGCCAACAACAATAAATCTCTTTTTCAAGTATATATAGGAGTTTACAAAATATCCCAGAGGGAAATATCTGGACATCAATGTATCCATCTACTCTGACATAATTAATGACTATTTGTGGAAAAATCACGCAGTAATAACTGAGGAATTAAAAGCTCTTTACTCGTTGTAGCAGGTGTCGTGTGTGTTGTTGACCCTTTGACTTTGGCAATCGGTGGGTGACCGCTTCCTTGATATGTTGTCCTGTAGTGCTGTCCTGTGCCACCTGTTTTGCGCTTTTGAATATTAGCGCGAATTTTATCCACTGTTAATTTGAATTTTCTGGTAGCTGAGCCATATAATGCAACTTGCTCATGCAGACAATAAATGAGAAGAGAATCAAAACTATTTTAGAATTTGAAGCAGACTTTGCCACCAATCCTCAGTTAGCAATTAATGCTTTCTCAATTTGTATAATGTTTCATCAGCTTCAATGTAGGTGTAATAATTCGGGCAAACTGGGAAGAGGTGTGCTACCTCATGCTCTATGTAAAACAAATCCTCCAGTTTGTCATATAAACTCTGCCCTGTGGAACGGACTGCTTCTTCTGTACTGCTTGATGATGTTGTGATTTGATTTTGTATAAAGGTACTCAACCTGTTCGCATATTGTTCCTATTTTAGTAGCCTTCCATCACTAGTAACTAGGTTGGGTAAACCTTTGGCATGAAAATTTGCAAGCCTTTGTCTAAAGGCATTTACCTCTATCTGCATTTCCTGGCATTTTCTTTCTATGGTTTGGACAAAATTCCTCATGGTCAGCACCTTCTTGACTCTTACAATAGTCTCTGTTCTGTTCTGGATGTTTAGTGCTGCCAACTGGTCACCAATACTAGTATTCAAAAAGTGAATTAATCGATTGGCTTGCTCAGTCTTATCTGCTAATAATGTTATGGCTTTATGAGTTTCATGCTGAGCTACGGCGATCAATTCTATTTGGTCAAAAATGGTTTGAATTGTTGTCCATTGATCAGCAAGAGATTGGCCAATTTTATTCCACAAAATAGTTTTAATCTCAGTCAGGGTTCTATGGAGAGTGAGGTATTTCTCCAAGGCCTTTATCTTATTTTCTAGGGCCTTTACTTCCCTGGTCTTCTCAGCAACTGTCATCTTTGACTTATCATAACTAGCCTCAATCTTGGCTAGGTTTTCTTTGGTTTCCTTCATCTCTTCCATTTGTAATTCAAGAGCCTTAATCTCTTTCATCATGGCCTCCATGCTCAAGCTGGACTCTTGCACTATTGCTGCTGTTGTTGCTGAAGTTGATGCACCTGCTGCTGAAGTTGAACCTGGGGGAGGTGCTGTTGTAGTAACTGTTGTTGGAGGAGCTATAATTATTGGAGATGTTACTATTGGAGCTGTTTGGGATGATTGAGGGGCTAACTCTGGCCGTTTCCCTCGGTGAGCCTCCTCCAATGCTTTCTCCATTTCTAATATCCTTTGATTCATCCTCATAAGTAGACTTACGACATCCTCTACTTCATGTTGTTGTGCTACTTCTGTAGTTTGAGGATGTATGGTGACTGGCAGCTTCATTTGTTTTCTCAATGTTGCTATGTCTTCCTCCTTTTTTCTAATCAAGGCCTGTGTGCCTTTGGGATCTTTGGGATCATGTCCCAACTCTACGATGATCTCCTCCAAGGATTTTATCCTATTATCCTTGGCCAAGGATGAGGCTTTTTCCAGCTCTAACTGGGCATAAGTATTGTACAAAGAGTTCTGCAATCTATGGGCCAACAAAGCCTTGTCTACTAGTGTAGAATAAACCATTTCTCCTGTTTGCTTATGTAACTCAATCTGGTCTAATGGATGTATGTCTTTTGCTAGGACCTCCAAATTGGTTCTGATGTAGTCTACCACTGACTGTGGCTGTTGTGTAGTAGGTCTAAAGTGACTGAGAGTCATCTTCCCGACTTCCATATCATAGGCTGCCATTAGCCTTTGCTGATTTATTGGTGCCATTCTCATCAATTGGTTGTAGAGCTGAAATCTTATTGGCTCGTTTCTAGATTTAATCTCTGTGAATGCCTTTTTGATATCTAAGCCCTTTTGGGTCTGCTGTTTGGAGGATGAAACCTCCCCACCTGGTTGTTTCTCTTGCTCCTGCTGAAAGGAGCTAGCCGATGTTTCCAAAATAGGAGGGATTTGCTGTTCAGAAGTCCCCTCACCCCTGATATTTCCTATGGTCTCTTCTGTGATTTCCTCCTCGGCATAGGGGTTTAGCCTCTATTTTTTTTCTCCTTGCTAGTTTGTGGATGTCCCTGTGGGTGTGCCATCTATTTTGTCCCTCTTTTTACCTCTTTCCTCATTGTGAGGAGTTTGCAGCACAGGGATTTCAGGTGCCTTTGTCTGTGTTAAAGGACTTTGTTCTTGGCCCTTTTCTGGATTTGAGGATGGCTGCTCCTCCATTGTGCTTTGCTGTTTAGAATGCTCTATTTCTTTGCCCTTTCCTACTGATGAAATGGCCTCCTTAGCTGGCTGTCGTGAAGTAGTAGTTGATGTGCTTGCTCCCACTGGTTGAGGCTGTGTGAAGGTGACCTGTGCAACATAATCCAGGTCAATTCTTTTCTCAATTTCTTTCATCTCTCTCTAATTTTTCTTCTTCAGTGAGCTCTTCATCATCTAATGTGCCTTCTACCCATTCTTGTTGATTGGCATATTGTTCAATGTAGGGGATTGGATGGTGCACATATCCTGAAACCCTGTGTTTGATTCTTCTAAGGCTTATAAAGTGTTCAGGGTCATATGGTGCCCAGTAAAAGCTCTGTTTCAACATGAGTTCTTGTCCTAGCATGTTGTCTGCATCCTTCCATGCCTCTTCCCTTTTCTTGAAAACAAAGGGACCCAACTGGTGTCTGATTTTAAGCTGTGCCTTCTTATTTTTCCCATGGAAATGAGTTAGGTCTGCATTACTGAATTACCTGAAATATTCCAAGGAAAAAAGTCTCATGGGGACATATCTTGGCAGCTTATAGGGAGACAACTCACAGCCATAAATTTTGATCACTGTGTGGTTTTCGTAGAAGTACCAATCACCAATGTTGTAGCCCTTAGAAAGATGCAAGATTCTTTGCATTTCAGCAGTAACTCTGGTAGGAGGAGTCACCATTAATAGGCAAGTAGCTGGGTAAGTGAATAGGTCAATAAACTCACAATATGTGTATGGAGAATAGTGGACTTCATGGAAAATTGAGGTCCAATAAACAATAGATCTCCTCTCTCCTTTTGGGTCTAATCTCCTAAGAGGAACCTTGAAACTATCTGGGTGATAGTACAGCAGCAGGTGGTATATATAAGAGGTGTATTTAAATACTCTTTCTCTCTCCATCATCATGAACTGTTCATGTATCTTGTTTGCTATGAAGGTGGCATAGTCATACATGACAGCAGGGGGCTGCCCTGGAGTGAATATGGTTAAGAGAAAAAATACAGTCTCATCCACAAATTCTCCTGTTTTGCATCCTAGAATGTATGAAATCATGTCCACCATGAGCTTGCCTATTTCATTAAACAAGGCCTGGTGATAGGGAGGAGGATGCCCATATTGGCACTTTGGATCCATAAACAACTGACTAACTCTTGATATTTCTGCCTTAGAGAGCCTTGCACCCTGATCCAGCAAGAGTTTCATTGTGAGGGGAACCAGAGGTTGAGGAGGCTCAAAGTTCAACATTTCATTTATGGATTGAGGGGTGATATAGAAGAGCACGGACCCATCTGGACTGAGAATTGCTCTCAGAGTAGGTTCATAGTGTGCATGGAATAAATGAATGAAATCAGGTAGCACATTGACTGATGGCAGGTAATAGATGGGCATACTAGATTGCCAAATTCCTAGAATATTAGTGTTATTTCTGTGATTGTGTTTGAATTGGCACACAACTTTGAGGTGAGAAGTAACGGCCATCATATCTTTGATCTGAAAGTCTTTGTCTGCTAATGGTAGCCACTCTAAGTCCATGTGTGGAGCATTCAAAGGAGCAATGTTCAAGGTTACTGGAGTATCCATGATTTATACTGCTTGTATTGATTGCAATATAGGTATAAGTAGCAATAGAAGGTGGAATTGAGGTTCTGAGGATACTGACAGAAGTATGAAAACTGATTTTCTATCTCAAACCAATTTTATCTATATGAAGTTTATGATGAACAAGAACTCTGCAGTTCTAAGGCTGGGTTTTTTGCATCAATTTGCCAAATTACAGGCTCTGTGGGTAAAATGTCGAGAGAATTTGTATTGAATTTTTCCCAAGGGGCACAAGTCTGCAGAGGAAAAGGAAGCCGAGCGTCTCCCTTTAGATAATAGGTTAACATAGAGGAAACAGGGCACTTGGCTAATTTAACTCAATATTTGAGCGATTTGTGGAGTTTGTGGGTGAATACAGATGAATAGAGTGTAGGAATAGCTTGTTTGCAGAGTAAATTAGTTCAAATTTGTAGGTTTGCGGTGAATTATCAGCTCAAATGAGGAATGTTGGACAGGGAGTGATTGGTAGGAGCACTAATGGAAGTAAAATATAGGTATATTCAGCAATTAAACAAAGAAGTATGAAAATAGGGCTTCGGGCATAAATAGGGTAAATACATGTTTATGAGGGCGCTGAGGGTGTTGGACAGGTACAGGTCGAGCTATGGAGTTGGGTTGCGGAGCCGAATTGCGGGTTGATAAGCTACAGAAGCTCCAAAGGTGATTTGTTTGTAAAGGTGCATGCACATCGTTTACGCAGCAACAAATAGAAATAAACCAAAAATAGTCATTTTCATGACTTTTAACCAATTTTTGGAACTTTGGCGCTTTTTGGCGATTTTCTCGGATGACGTCATCATGACGTATTTTTGTCATGTAGCGGGTATGGAAGATGACGTGGCACGTGACATGGATAATGATGTGGCAGATGACACGGTGGCAGAGTGATGATGTCAGTGGGTGACATGGCGCAGTTACAGTGCAGTGGCAAGCGATGTGGCGGCAAAGTCATGTGGTGACGTAGGCAAGCGGGGAGGGCGGTAAGCGGTTTGCGTCGGACCGCTTTTGGTACGAGAGTGGTATGTGTCAGGGGCGGCCCAATGCAATAGGCGGCCGACAGGTGTCCCGGTGTACGATGGTGAAACCGTCAACCATCGGGTGCTATCGTACTGCTACAGAGGGGTGCCCGATATGCATGCGGGCCGTCGGATCTGGGAGAGCCGATCCTAAGGTGGACGAGAGGGCAAAATGATTAGATCTTAGTAGACGAGCGCGCCCGATAAACGTTGATTTTTGTATGGTTTTGGCGGGTTAAAACCTTAGGTTAAAGGTTTAATATGTGCTCGGGGTTGTGGTTGTTTATTAATCAGATATTAATAAAATCCAAATGAAATGTGTGCGCGGGGTAATGGTGTAGTTTTATGTGCGGGGGGGTTTGAACATAGTTATTTATTTAACCGGGTGTTAAATAAATCCCAAATGAATGCGGATGGGCTAACAATGGGTCCCAAATGGACCTAATGTTTCCCGACTTTATATTTATATAGCTATATTGCTATGGGGTGGGATATTTAATATTTTTTGGGGTTTTTTATATAGTTTCTTGTAGAATAGGGGTGGGAAAATGATTTAGGGAGCTAGATAACAGGTTAGATGTTAATATGAGTTCTATGGAATGAAAAGGAATGGATGAATGCTAAGTTTATAAAATGGAAACCTGAGCATAGGGAAATGAATGGATTGTGGAAAGATCAATTTTACACAAGAAATGTGGCTTCTTTTCACTAAGTTAACTCAGATGTCAACTTGGTCTTTAACAAGAATGGAGTGAAATTGGACTTTTGGGCAAATCCCAAGGTCCTTGAGGGGATGTTAGTGAATTATTTCTAGGGGAATGAAAGGGGAAGTTAGTCATGCTTCCAGTGTTGTACCACCAAACAACTGCCATGGTGCCAATGCCAAAGATGAGATGAGTCCTTCTTGACAAGACAAAAAATAATGATAGCCTTGTTTCTGCAACCTCAAACTACCTACCTAGCCTAATACACCTAACATTTTTTCTTCCTTTGCATTGGGTGCACTTGAACTGGCAAACCCTGATTGTCCTTTTTTTTTTTTTTTGACTGCCATCCTATCTAAATGTACCCTTATCTCTTCCAAGGGCCCAGATTAAGCAGTTGGGCTCTTTAAATTCTCTACCTAGCTAGTCATCTGCCAAGCTTGAACTGTTTGGACAGATATTCTTTCTCTATTCTACAACAGCAATTCAAAACATGGCATGGTCCAGATTGAACTGTTGGGCCATCCATCAAGTGTAATAAGCAGTAGTACCTCCACATGGTGAACTTGTAAAATAAGATAGCAGTGGCATTTGACTGGCCACTTTCCTAGTCTTTGGTTTGGGGTTCATTTTCACTATTTTTTCTGACCACTTGATTTTCTTGCCTTTTGATTATTCTTTTAAGGCATACCCTCTTTTCATCTTTTAATTTTCTTTGTTTATATACAAAATATGGAACCTCTGTAGCATGCAGGGATGAACATATTTAGCACTTCCACTGTCAATCATGAAAAATGAAACCTATTGGTATAGGATTCTAACAAATGCAATACAATTCCCTCATATATAGTGATGGGTTGCCTTCTAGGGAAAAAAACCCTAAATTAAACATAACTTCTACCTTCAGATCATCTACCTAATGAATGACCTAGATTGACTAGAAATTACTAGACTTTTACAAGGCAAATTTACATATAATTTTAGCTTCGGAGGCGTTGCCCTCGAACCCCCATTGGGGTACCACTAGCCCCCAAACCCCCCAGTAGAGGGGAATTAGCCCCCCTGCACCCCCTCGCATGGAGGGGTGTATAGTCTTCCTGGGGTATACATCCAGCTAAAACCTTTGAATATAGAAGATAATCAGGCTCCACACCCAACATAGAGTTATTACCCAAGTCCTTACTAGTAACCCGATACTAGTTGATTAGCTTAGCTTATTTGTATGCTTTCAGTTATACTTGACAATATTCACAATTCATACAAGTGCACGCAGTAATAAACCATATAATTGCAAATGAGATCAAACATGTAATAACTCAGTACAGATGCACAAAATTGGTAGAAAAACCTTTCTTTATTAATTGTTTCTGGTTACAGACTTGACTCTGCCCTGCACACTCAACTGTAGGGGTCCACGCACTCAATTGCGGACTCTACTAGGCCTCTGCCCACTCAGCTATAGAGCCTCTTCCTACTACTATGACCCAAGATACACTTAGACACTTGCTCTATACTTCTATCCCATACTTCGCTCTAACTTCCTAACTTCTCACTATCTTTTACACTTAGAGCTTCACTCTGTTTATACAATCCCATGGTCCATGGACCATGGGTAGGCCAACATTACATTCAAACTTAGGACGAAAAACCCTACGACTCTAACATACATTTCGTGCCTACAATTCGCAGAGATTTACAATAATATCACTCAAAACTTGGGCTTTGAGCCCCAAAACATGTTGTGGGAGGATTCCATGCCCAACAAGCCCCCAACATAAACATCGTGACTCACCCTCGAGTCACTCTATTAGCGCGATGATCTTAGCGCAAGGTCCATCCAACTGTTCTCGTACAGTGCTAATGTCTGTAGCACACTTATATACTTCTTGCTGAACCTGCTGCATCCTCTCTTCTGAGACCTCCGTGTCTGAATTGTGTCCTTACATCTATACCGACATCTATTGCATATGTTTATATTCCCCTGACTTAGTCCGGCTCCTCGAGTCGCAAAGACTGTGCTTTGGTCAGTTAGTCAGATAGTCGACCCACCCGTGTAGGGCTTCAAGCAGTTTTCATTTACTTTGCCTGGGAAGGGTTCTCCATTTAGTTTGACTAGCTGGACCGTGTGTCCTACTGTGACCTCCTTAACCACGTATGGTCCCAGCCAGTGCATTTTGAATTTTCTTGGAAATTTTTCAAACTTACTGTCATACAGCAACACTAAGTCATTTACCTTGAAGGTGTGCAACTTGATATGGCAGTCATGCCAGGCTTTTTCATGCTACTTTTGTACCTGCTGATGAAACCCAGCCAAAAATCGTTCTTCCTCAAGTTCTTCCAATTGCGCAAGCCTTTCCTCCAGAGCTTCTCGGTCTATCATCCCTATGAGCACTGCTATGCGCAAACTAGGTATGATATAATCCATTGGCATGATAGATTCCATGCCATAAACTAACCAGAAAGGTGTCTGTCCCATTAGTTTCTTTCACGTTGTCCTATAGGCCCATAGCACGGCAGGTATGCGTAGGTCCCAATCGTTTCACTACACGTTGCACACTTTGGTCAACGTAGTCTCCAATATTTTGTTGAATGCCTCTACTGTCCCATTAGCTTGTGGGTGGTATGGTGTACTTTTCTGATGATACACTTGGAACTCTTCTGTGAGCGCACTAATGGTTTCATTCAAGAAATGTGTTCCGCAATCACTCATTAAGATTTTCGGATATCCAAATCGGTTCAACACATTTTCTAACAAAAACTTTGCAGCCGTAGTGGTCGTGCAGTCTTTGACCGACTGCGCTTCCACCCATCGTGTCAGGTACTCCGTCACGGTGATGATGTAGCGCACGCCTGTCTTTCCCTGAGGTTTTATCTGTCCCACAAAGTCGATTGCCCATTTTTCAAATGACTATAGTGTCATTTGTGGATTTAATGGCATCTCGACCCTCTGCGATGGTTTTCCAATCCTTTGACATATATCGCAGGACTTACAGTGTGCTTTTGAATCATAATGTAGGGTTGGCCACGATAACCCTACGCGAGGAATCTTCTGTTTGGTCGCACATCCTGCATAGTGTCCTCCTACAACGCCCCCATGTGCTTCCACAAGGATTTGACTTCGTTCAAATTCAAGTATATATCTTCACAATATCTCATCATTTTCTATTTTTTATAGGTGCCCCGCGATGATAGAAAATCCCACCGCACACACCACCAATTCCTTCTTCTGTTGGACAGAGTATTCCTTCGGTGCAGTCCGTGTTGTCAGAAAATGGATTATATCTTTGAAGTGCCTGTCCACGACGCACACCCCAAAGAGATGTGCATCAAGTATTCCCTCCTCCAAACTAGTGGGTTCCTCGCCCATCTCAATTTGCGACAAGTAATCCGGTCCTACGTTCAGGAGTCTCAGCTTTACTACGACCTCAAAATCATATTCCTGGAATAATAAGAGCCACTTGCATATGCGCCCCCACAACACAGGCTTATTGACCAGGTATTTTAGTGCGAAATGGTCAATATACATCTTGAAATGTCCTCTAAGTAAATAGTGTCGGTATTTTTGGAGCACGTACACCATTGCCAACCCCTCACGCTTAGTGGTGGAATAGTTCTTCTCTGCTTTGGACAACGTCCAACTTGCAAACATGATAGGGTGATCTAAGCCTTCCCCACCCTCCTGTGTGAACACTGCTCCCAGCGTGATACACGACACATCAACATGGACATGAAACTCCACATCCCATTTTGGGAAGACCAGGATTGAAGAGGAGGCCAATTTCCCCTTTAGGATGTCCAAACTTTTCATACAATCATCATTCTAGCAAAATGTAACATCCTTTTTCAATAATTTTTCCATCGGCGCAGTGATTTGCGCATAACTTTTGATAAACTTTCTATAGCATCTGGTGTGTCCCAAGGTAGCGCACAATTGTTTAACACTTCATGGTGCTTCCAAATTTGGAATAACGAAAATCTTTGTAGGGTCCACCATCAGTTCTTGTTTGCAAACCACATGTCCGAGCAGGTTTCCAAAGGGAACGAGGAATGTACACTTCTTAAGGTTCAGCGCAATCTAGTGTCATTGGAAAGTATCCAGCATCAAGCATGAGCTTGCTACATGGTGCTTAACTAATCCGAAGACAGTCCAATCATCCAGATAGAACCCCAAGAACTTGTGGATGTATTCTTTGAATGCAGCAACAACGACACACGAAAAGATGGTTGGCGCATTCTTCAATCCAAACAGCATAACAGTGTATTGAAAGCAACCCCATTTCATTGCGAAGGTCGTTTTTCTCCTGTCTTCTGGTGCGATCTTGATCTGATGGTACCCTGAGGACCCATCCGTGAACAAGTATGCTTCCTAGCTACCAACATTTTCCAGTACTTCATCTATGAACGGTGTCGAGAATGGATCATGTACACAAGCGTCGTTCAGCTTCCTGAGGTCCACGCATATTCTTATTTCACCCTTCTACTTTTTCTCCTCCACTACCATAGGACTCACCTCATCGGATTCTTCCATTGGCTCAATAATATTGGTTGCGAGCATTTTGTCTAATTCTTCGTGGACCTTTTCCTTATATTTCGGATTCAAGCAGTAAGGCCTCTACTTAACCGGCTTTGCATCAGGTTTCAGGATGATCTTCATCATTCCTAAGTCGCCAACAATCCCTTTTAAATCCATAA
>APFE030561165.1:34728-64050 GCA_000404065.3 Pinus taeda | reverse complement strand
CCCATCCTTGATTTTTCCTAGGAAATATCATCCACAGGAAAATCCTGGAACATCGTGGTAAGGTCAACCACCTTTCTCCACCTAGAAATCCCAACAGTGCCCCATGTCACCCTAACTGAACTAGCCCTTCCCAAGAGCTGACTAGCCAAATCTGCAATGCTCTGCCCCTTTCTGGTAAAGTTCAGCCAATAATCCTTACTCTTCACAGTGGGATGCTTCCACCTCATAGAACCCAAATTGGCTTCAGAACTGGCAACGCCCCATGGGGATGAGAAATTTACCCATGAGAGCGGGTTCTCAACCTCATCCTACGTTGCCTAGTCCATTTCAAAACCCTTGTCCTTTTGTACGCCCCCAACTTCCAACTCAACCAAATCCAAATCCTAATAACAATAGACCAGTCCAATATGTACAAATTCTCGAAAGTTCAGATAATGAAACAGAACCAATAGAATGTAATGAGCTTCAGTTGAGGTGAAGGCGTATTATTTCCACAGAAGAAAAAGAAGTTGAAAACAAAAAACAACCTGAAATAAATTCGTCAACTGTGATTTCTACGGAAATTTAGAGAAAATTATAATTTCTTCTCCGTCATTCCCTGAAAGATTATAAATAGTTAAACTTGTTTCTTATCCAGATTTTGATATATTAGGGGAATTAAAAAAATTGTATAGAGATCTCGCTCCTCTTGGCCATACAAGATATCCCGATATATGCAAAAACTATTAAGGAATTATGTGGGAAAAATTCTAGGAAGAAATTGAAAAATCCACTAAAAGTACATGTGGTAGGAACTTTATCTTACCTGCTTCAGGGTAAACAAGAGCCAATTAAATATGAAGACCCAGGGAATCCTATAGTAACCGTTCAAATACAAGGGTGCATCTTTCTAAACACATTAGTATATCTTAGAGCATCCATTAATATTTTGACTACTGAAACTTGTCGGGTTTTAGGCATTACAACCTTAGAACCCACCTCGACCTTATTGGAACTTGCTGACAAATCAATAATCAAACGTGAAGGGACCTTACAGGATGTAATGGTTTCTATTGATTCCTGTGAATATCCTATGGATTTCCTAGTCATTAACCCAAGGAGCAGGCTAGATGGACATCCTCTGATATTGGGTCAACCTTGGTTAGCGATGGCAGACCCCTATATAGGGTGTCGCACAGGGAACATGACTATCACACAAGGAAGTGTTGTGAAAAATATTATTTTGTATCCTTCTGCTAAACCAATTCTACCTACTGTAAATATTCAATCGCACCCACCTAGATACGTGGAAGAAAACATCTGCTCTCCTCTCACACTAGAAGAAGCTCTTGAATTTAAAAATAAGACAAAGGATGGTGTGATTAACAATTTCATTAATAGGCTAGTTTTCATGAATAAACCGACATGTCAAGTATTAAAATGTATTCTTGATAATGAGGCACAAGGAGATCCCTCCAAGGACACAAATGATCAGCCTATACCCATGACCACTGTTTATAATAGTAGACCATTCAAGATCGAACCAGATAAAACACTTAACATTAATGATAACCTGGACAACCACCAACAACAAAGGCTTATTCAAGTGTTGCAGAAATATAAAAAAGCTTCTTCCTAGGAATACTCAAACATGAAAGGTATAGATCCCCAGTTATGTACTCATCATATCTACATTGAGAAGGATGCTTGTACCATTCGGAAACCCCAGAGAAGGTTAAATTCCCATCTCAGGGATATTATGAAAGAGGAACTATAAAATTTGTTGGATGTAAATTTTATTTATCCTATCTCGGATAGCTAGTGGGTCTCCCCATTGGTGGTCATTCCCAAGAAAAACGGGAAATGAAGAATCTGCATGGACTACAGAGAGTTAAATAAGGCCACCTAGAAGGACCATTTCCCTCTCCCATTCATCAATCAAGTTCTTGACACCTTAGTAGGAAAATAATATTTTTTCTTCCTCGATGGTTTCAGTGGCTATAATCAGATCCAGATTGCCCCTGAAGACTAGGACAAAACCACATTTACCTGCCTATGGGGTACGTTTGCATACAGATTTTTACCCTTTGGTTTATGCAATGCTTCCGCCACATTTCAGAGGGAAATATTGAGCATTTTCTCTGATCTGATCAACAAAGGACTCGAAATTTACATGGATGACTTTACCCCCTATGGGAATGATTTTGAGTAGGCTTGGGAAATTTGGAAAAGGTACTTCAATGATGCATTCTCATCAAGGTATGCTTGAGCAATGTAAAATTTCATATGATGATGATTGAAGGTGTGGTTTTGGGACACTACATCTCTGTGATAGGAATACAAGTAGATCCAACGAAAATAGAGGTAATTATTGCACTACCCACACCCAGCACTCAAACTAAGGTACGTAGTTTCATTGGATACGCGGCGTACTATCGCAGATTTATTGAAATTTTTTCAAAAGTTGCCTCACCTTTGTTGTATTAACTTGTAACGTCGAATTTAATTGGTCTGATAAGTGCGATGTTTCCTTCGCAGATTTGAAGAAGCTTATTCCAACTGCACCAGTATTACGAGGACCAAATTGGGAGCTACCTTTCCACATTTCCATAGTTGCATTAGACACAGCAATAGGCATTGTTCTTGAACAAGAAGAAGACAAAAAGCCCTATTATATTTATTATATCAAGAAAAATCTCACTTCTGCTGAACTTAATTATACAGTCATAGAAAATGAATTTTTAGTCATTGTTTATGCCATAAACAAGTTTAGACATTATATAACAGGTTATTTAGTATTTCTGTATGCTCATCATTCCACTATTAGATATTTAGCTAATAAACCTATTACTAATGGGTGGGTGACTCGTTGGCTATTGCTTTTGTAGGAGTTTGATATCACTATTAAGGACTGACGAGGGAAGGAAAATCCAGTTGCGGATTTTCTGTCTTGGGTACCTAAAACAAACGATCCATCAGTGGTGGATGACCAATTTCTAGATGATTTTTTTTTTTGGGGCAGTAAAGGCACCTTGGTATGCAGACGAGGCAAACTATCTAGCGGTAGGAAAACTACCAAGGCACCTATCAGCTAAAGAAAGGAAGTCGATTGTCCAACGTAGCGCCCGATTTTCCTGGATCGGTAGATATATTTTCCAAACAAGGTCTGGTATGTAGATACAATGATGTATTCATGAAGATCAGGTCTATGACATTCTGAAAGCTTTCCGCGATGAGCCTTGTGGCAGAAATTTCGCAGATCGCAGGACTAGACATAAAATACTTCAGATGGGCTATTACTAGCCCACTAGTTTCAAAGATGCAAAAAAATATGTTCAGGCTTGTGATAGTTGTTAGAGGATGGGTCACCCTGGTTAAGCCGATGAGATTCCATTACAACTGCAGTTGGTAATAGAGCCTTTCAAACGTTGGGCATTGGATTTCATTGGCCCATTCAATCCACCATCAAACCAAAAAGCCTACATACTGGTTGCTACAAACTATGTAACAAAGTGGGTAGAAGTAGTAGATTTTCCAAGGGCTACGGAAGAAACTATAATTAATTTTCTATTTGAGTTATTTGTGTGATATGGTTTACCTAGGAAAGTGATAACAGATGGAGGGCCACAATTTATAGGACATAAGCTTACGACCACCCTACAGAACCATCATATAACACATAGAATCACTTATCCGTATCATCCGCAAGTGAACGGGCGGCTTGAAAGCATCAACAAGGTCCTTGAGGTGATCTCAATCTAAATGGTTTCAAGACAGTGGAGGGACTAGGCTACTAAACTGCTAGAGGCCTTGTGGGCCTATCACACAACCTAGTGAAATACTACTAGTTATTCCCCGTACCAATTTGTATTTGGTAAGGAACTAATTTTTCCAATCGAAATTGAAATAAAGACTCTCAGAATAGCCCAGGAAGTGGGACTGGATCTTACGGAGGCCCAAACGAAACGAATTCAACAATTAAATGAACTAGATGAAGCACGACTACTTTCTCTACAATGTGCAGTGATTATTCAACAACAAAGAGCTAAGTGACACGATGTTGGGATGGGGTCCCCTCGGTCAGTTTTGGGGTTAAAATAACCCAAGTGTTGATGTATTTTTTTTAATTAATGTAAAGACTCTGTGATTTGTGGATGCGAAGTGCGTAGATGGTTAGAATTCAAAGGGGTTTTAGCCCCTTGTTTATGTAAAAGTTGAGTCGGTTTTGAGATCCACCCATGGTCTGCGGACCATGGGATTGTATGTAAAAAGTTATAAATAGGTGTGTCTTAGAGAGTCTAAGGCATTTCATGGTGGATAATGAATGGAGTCTTAGAAGTGATAGCGAGAAGAAGTGGGTCAGATAGGGGAGAAAGGATTTATAGCTTAGTTACAGAGGCCTAGGTAGAGTCCGCAGCTGAGTACGCTAACCCTTGCAGCTAAGTGCGCAAGGTAGTTTTGAATCTGTAATACCATATTGAAGTTAAATAAATAAGATTATTGAAGAATTCATGTGTTTATCTACTTATTTTTGTTTACTTCTATTTATGATATATGTTGTGTATGAATAATGTGTTTATGAACTATTGATCTAATGATGCGCGATTCACTTGAATAAGTCTTAATAGATTTACGCAATGCATGTTAAGTACTTTCGCGAAGACTGCAATAAATTATGTTATGTTTTCTAATTAACCTAAGTAGATCTTTGTGAATGCTAATATATAATTGTTCTCTGATGTATGTGAGTGGATAAATCAACTAATAAGGGTCTGCAAAAGGTGATCACAGACCTTCATGAAGGTCTAGAGCCTGTTTCAATAGAGTTGCAATACCGAGCCCTAAGGGCTTATCAATCTGCGTGAAGGCAGATCCAAGGCACTAAAAGACATCACAATCGTCTCTGGATGTAGAAACTTGGTTCTTACATCCCCTCATACTACTTCGGGTTAGAATACAGCCTGCGCTACGTGGGTTGGTTCCAAAAGGGCCAGTAGTGTAGGGATTTGTTGGATGGCACAACTAACTCTGAACCTGGGTTAGAACCCCCTAAGCTAACCCTGAACCTGGGTTAGGAGATGTGTGATGTCACATCACTGGAACCCGATGAAGAAAGAAATTGAAAAGTGGTTCGACAGAAAAATTCACGCATTTGCGGCATAGGAAAATAGGAATAAGCACTTATGAAAGCAGCAGTGGCTGGATAGGTATTTGTATATGGAGATACATGAAATTTTCTTTTGCACCTTCCCCATTGAATTATACAAGTGGTTAGCTAAATTCGCAGATGGTTAAGGGAGGTGGAAGCTTGATGGTCCAATAGTGTGGACTCCAGAACTGGTACAACAATTAGAATTCTCTGAAGGCAAAATCACGCGGGTTGTCGACCACTGGCTTGATCAAATTATAGGAGGATTTTTTTACAAAATTCATAGTTGATACCTCAATCAGCTATAACAAAGCAGAGTGGCGATTTTCCAAAGGACTGCAAGGTAAGTATTTAAGATCTTTGAATACCTAGATTAATATGTTGTTATGTGAAAAATGGGTTATTCCATTGCCTTGATGTTAGGAGCAATGCAAAGTGGAAAATTCTTTAGAAATCGAGAAGGATTAGGATCAAAGTATAGTCCCTTGATTGGACCTCCTATGAGTGACGATGAAGGGGATGAAAGGACTCCGCCATGAAGTGTTGTTCAGCTGATAACACAGGGTTTTCCGTGGACATATCACCCATCCACTCCACCTCCACCTCCACCTCCACCACCACCACTATTGTTCAACATGTCGAACACAATGAAGTTGCCAATTTTCAAAAGTATAGGGAGTGAAGACACAGAGCAGTTATGGTTTGTTATGAATGTTGTGTGGACAACGTAGCAGATTACTGATGATAATATAAAGAAGGCATAGTTGGTTACACTCTACAAGATCGTCTGTTGACCTGGTATATTAAGTATTGTTCTGATAATCCTCTAGAAACGCTAGCAGAGACTAAGGTTGCCTTGAAAAAAGAGTTTAGTAAGCCTAAATCTAACTCGTAGTCAGTAGTTGGATTTAAGGAGATCGTGATGAAGGTTGACGAGACACCTTGGGATTTAGTTCAAAGTTTGAAATGCGTAATTCGAGAAACTAATATGAAGTTTATAGATGGTCAGCACCACGAGTGGTTTATAGCTTCACTTCTGCCCCTCCTGAGGATTTCTCTATCACAATAGAAGATAGGAACTTAGGAATAAGCCTTGGAAATCATGATGAGGTTGCATGTGATTCCTATTTAGGATGCGACCTTGGGGGTACAACAAATTCACTCTCAGTTACAGAGTCTCTTCTTGGAATTGTAGAGCTTGAAGAAAGACAAGGAGACTAAACCAGAGTTGCACGCGGAAGTATGGTGTCTGAAGTGTAAGGGTCGGGGACATGATAAAGACCACTGCCCCATCTTCACAAATTATATTACAGGAGGGGGACCAAATTCCCCTGAGACCAGAAGCTCCAGTAGGACCAAGCTTGGGGGCTGCACTATGGTGCATTATTTTTCAGGTTGTTGGACAACATGAAATGGATAACTGTCACTTGCTTCAAAAGTTTGTCCAGACACTGCAGTAGTTGTTCTATAACATCTGAAAATTAGTGGGCCACGATGAGCACCACTGTTGTAGATATGAGCTAATGATGGAAAGAACACCTACATACTAGATGCAAGCAGAAACTCAACCTCCAGAGCAAGGCATCAGAGGAGCGCGCAGAGGATATCAAGGACGAGGACGAGGCCGAGGAGGAGGAGGCCTTGGTAGAGGTCGGGGTCAGGTTACTTGTTACAATTGTGGAACACCAGGGCACTACGCGTAGGAGTGTCAAAATCAGATATGCCCGTCATGTCAATATTGCAGACAGTTTGATCACACTATAGAAGAATACCCGGTGTTGATAACTAAGATGCAGGAGAAAAAGGTGCAACCTACGTGAAACTTATAGATGATGAGATTTGAGCCCCGCAACGAGGATCAGAGTATGAATATAGTGCTGAGAAGCGAGATAACCACTAGTGATGATAAAGGAAAAAAGCTTGAAGAGGAAGGATGGGTCTGCAAGGCCCCAGAAAAGAAAGTTGGTTTTGATTTGGTGCATGCTAAGAAAACTTTTATGGAAGCCAAGAAAATATTCGCTGAGGCTTCCACCTCAGGAATTTAGAACAAAGTGTAAGAAACCAGCGTTCCTACAGAGGTTGATCCCTCTATCCTCACCACATTCTTGGAGACCTGCATGAAACTTTTGTGCAATAACAAAGCCATGAAATGCCTACAAGAGTTAATAAACAAATGTGCTAGCAAAAATAATGCCCCTGATGGACACTACGTAGTTAGAAAATTTGGCAAACATAAGGCTAGAACAGGGTGTGAGATGAGGCTCACCGTGAAGATAGGATATTATGAGATGGACCAAGTCATCTTAGATCTGGGGTTCGATGTGAACATTTTTCCAAAACAAACATGGGAAAGAACGGTGAGACCTACGCTGCAGTGGTCTTCGATTCATCTTAGAATGGTGAACTAGCAAAATATCATCCCCGTGGGATGATTATATGGAGTAATTGTTGATATAGAAGGTGCAAGCATGATGGTTAACTTTGAAGTGACAAAGATCATTGATGACAATAATCCATACCCTGCACTCCTTGGAATTGACTGGGCCATTGACATGGACAAGGTCATTAATTTAAAGAAAAGGACGATGTCATTTGAAAGTAAATCACTTTGAGTGGTAGTGTCGTTGGACCCTGCAGAAGGGGTGCGCTACACTGAACCAGTCCACGACTATGAAGAAAGTGAAGATGAGATGGATCAGATTTACAAGATAACAGTGTGAGACTAGGATTGGATCAATCCAATGATAGATGGATGGATTGCATGGGACCCAAAGAGTTCTTGCACCTTTGATTTAGATGAAGAATTGGAACATTGGCAGAATTGGCTACATGAAGTATCTACACTATGCTACAACATGATGACAAAGTCCTTTCACTGTGTCTTATCGGAGGTAAGGAACTTACCTTATTATGATGGTTTAACTAACCTAGAGAAGTTTTTGGATGTGTTTGAGGGTGAAGTCCCTGAGCATCATTGCTTCCAATCATTATATTTGGCACTGCGCTATGCCCACACGATGGTGGGGTACACACAAGGATAGCTTTGATGGATGGTGGGATTATAGAAGGATGATGAGGTTGCAATTTGGATGTCCTAACATTCGATTGGACAAGAAATACGATGGGAGGGATGATCCGCGTTATCGCCTAGCAAAGTGGACTAAAGCTTATGGAACGGAGCTGCAGCTAAAGTGGGTGCACTTATTTTTCCATATTTTAGACACAATCCCAATGAATTGGTATTTGGAGATGGAGCTCCACCATGGCACCACAGAGTGGGATCTATTAAGAGAAGGGTTCTTATTGACCTTTAGTTTTGAAGATGGTTTTGAGAGCATTGATGAAGCTCTGCAAGATATTAAGGTAATTATCTTCAGAACGCCGCAAGAACCTCTAAAATGGGTCTAGCCCAATTGGGGCACCCAACTATGCCATGCGCTAGAATGTTATAATGTAACCACAAAGGAGGATGAAGATCTAAGAAATATCAATATTCCAGAGGTAGAAGGGCATTGCAAAGTTGAGGGCCCACAAATAGACAACCCGGACCTCACCACGCCATTGAAAAGAAAGCTAGTAAACATTAGGACTGAAGCGGAACCAAAGTTTGCAAAGATTGGATATTACTGGACGACACTACTGTGTATAAGATTGTTGAGTTACTGTTAAACACACATGGGCAACAAAAACAATATGAAAGATAATCAAGAGAGTACAATTTTTATTAACAAGAGATATACCTTTATAGTACAATATGTGACCATTGGGTTTCACATCCCAAGGTCTCTTGGACTCCTTTTTTCCATTGGGCTTCCACACTAGCCCATTGAGGATTAGGTGTCCAACAGTTACTCCACGAATATTATGATTTGTTCCATACCAAGCTTTAGGACTTGAAGGGCATAAAATGAGACTTGGGTGTTATGAAAATCACTCTGTAGCCGGACACGAAGCCTGCTAAGTAGACGTTGTATCACCTGAATCCTAAGTATAAGGAAAAGGTTCACTTGGAGTTGGATAAGATGCTGGAAGCAAACATCATAGAACTGATGGAAGAATCTGATTGGGTGAGCCTAATGGTGGTTTAGGAGAAGAAGTAGAAGGGAGAAATAAGGATTTGCGTAGATTTACGGAAGCTTAATGATGCCTGTGTCCATGATCCATTTCTGACACCATTTACCGATGAAGTATTAGACAATGTTGGAGGGCAGGAGGCCTACTCATTCACTGATGAGTTTTTAGGATACCATCATATTAAGATCACCCCTGAGGATAGGAGAAAAATGACCTTCGTAATAGAGTGGGGTTATTTTCAATACACTATGATGTCGTTTGGAATCAAGAATGTGCCTGTGATATTCTCTTGCTTTATTCGTAAGTTCTTGGAAGTGTGCTTTGATGAATAGGCGGTGTTCAGACTAGTGAAGCGCCATGTAGCAAGTTTTCTCCTCATGTTGGATAAATGTTATAGATACCAGATCACACTAAACCTGAAAAAATGCATCTTTTGTGTTCCCTTCAGGATCTTGTTGGGTCATGTGGTGTGCAAGCAAGGACTGATGGTGGAACCTACTAAGAATGCGGTGATAGTAAATTTAGAGGCCCCGTGGAATGTTAAGCAGTTGCGCGCGATGCTGGGACATGCGGGATATTACAGAAAATTTATCAAAGCATGTGCTCAGATTACCACCTCTATGGAGAAACTATTGAAGAAGGACAAAACATTTTGTTAGGATGAAGAATGTTAGCGCAGCTTGGATGTCTTAAAAGAAAATATGGTCACCAGGTCAATCTTGGTATTCCCAAATTGGAAGAAGGAATTCCACATACATGTTGATGCCTCTTGCATTGTGTTGGGTGTAGTATTAATGCAAGCTAGTGAAGGAGAAATGGACCACCCTATAGCCTTCGCAAGTAGGAAATTATCGAAGGCCAAGAAGAATTATTCAATGACTAAGCGTGAAGGATTGGTGATGGTATACGCACTGCAAAAGTTTAGGCACTATCTGTTAGGAGGGAATTTCATGATGTACATAGATCATTCCACCTTGAAATACTTTTTCATTAACCCTGTGTTGGGGGGAAAAATATGTCGATGGTTGCTACTATTCCAAGAGTATGACTTTGAGGTCATTGTGAAGCTAGGGAGGTTGATTACAAGGCCTGACCATCTGTTGTGGATCGAAATAGACGAGGAGCCTAATAATTTGGAGGAAGGATTGCCAGACGTGCATCTCTTTGCGGTATGCACAACGGACAATCATTTTGCAGATATTATTCACAATTTGACTACGGGGATGGCACTGGAAGGGTATACAAGTCAGCAAAAGAAGGAGTTAGTAGTGTGCATGGCAGACTTTTTAGTAATTGCGGGACATCTCTATAATATAGGTGCAGATGAGATATTGCGAAGATATGTGCCAGATTTTGAGAGAAAATGCATTCTCGCTGAAGCTCATGGAAGGGTTGTGGGAGGACACTATGCAGGAAAAGAGACTACACAGAAGGATTTGCGCGCAATTCTATGGTGGCCAATGTTGCATAAGGATTCCAAAGCATATTTTAAGGCATGCGATTTCTGACAAAGAACGAGAATACCATCGCGAAGGGATGAACTTCCATTACAACATCAAGTATCGTTGCAGCCATTTGAAAAATGGGCAATTGATTTTTTTGGGCCAATTCAGCGCCCAGGGAAGAAAACTTGTGTGCGCTACATCATTACTACGACAGAGTATCTAACCAGATGGGCATAGGCACAACTGGTTAAGGATTGTAAAGGGGCTACCGCAGCGAAGTTTTTGTTTGACTATGCCTTAACTAGGTTTGGCTGCTCGAAAGTGTTGATGAGCAACATAGGCACACACTTTCTGAATGAAACAATCAATGTGTTAACAGAATTATTCCAGGTCTACCATCATAAGGTTACACCATATCAGCCACAGGCCAATGGAATTGTCGAGGCGTTCAACAATATTTTGGAGAACGCGCTGACGAAGATCAACAATGCACAGTGAAATGACTGGGATGTGCACATACTTGCAGTATTATAGCCATATAGGACAACATGCAAGAAGCTGATAGGAAAAACATCGTTCAGATTGGTCTATGGTGTGATGCATGTCATGCCTAGCCTGCACATAGTATCTCTCACAAGTATGGAAAATCATGAAGCCTTGGAGGAATGGCTCGCGCAACTAATGAAGCTTGAAGAGGACAAATTCTTGGCTGGATTCCATCAGAAAGTACAGAATGAACATGAAAGAGCATGGCACGATCGACACATCAATCTCCACACATTCAAGGTAAATGATCTTGTCTTGTTGTATCATAGTAAATTCACTAGGTTTCTGGGGAAATTTCAGATGCATTGGCTAGGGCCATATATTATCAAAGAAATTACAGATGGAGGCATAGTTCAGCTCATGAAGTTGAATGGAAATCCATTTCCAGGAAGAGTGAATGGAAGATGATTAAATTTGTATATAGGGGATCTTGTGCAATGACTTTATGGTGGCAGGATAGTCTTAGTGCCCGAGGTAATTGTAAGGGAGCACGGGACTATAAACTACACTGCTAATGTTGGAGGACTACGCAGCAAGTGGGTTGTGCAGAAAACAATGAGGATACGACCTATGAAGTTGTGCATGGGAAGTTGCGCTATGAAGGGAGGTGCCACGCAGCACAGTAGAAAAGTGACTCTTGGAGTCACTGTTCATGACTTGACAACCAGAAGACGGTTAAGAGGAGCGGGCTAGTGGCATTTAAGTCCAAAATCTTCAAAGATCTACCGCAAAAACAACATTAATTATTAGAATTTGGGGGGAATGGTTGAATTTGAATTCAAAAACCCTATATATTACGTTTGTCAGTCCAACAAATAACACTTTGCACCCTTAGAGTTTTTCTTGAGCTTTGTTATTTGTCTCCTATGAACTGATCGCATTGGGAGGATTTAGTTGCGAGCCCTGCATTTTCTAAGTTGTCAGAGTTGAATCAGAAGTTCATTCTCAATAAAATGATTGGGCCAAGCATTGCAGAGACTGTGAGTACTAGTGGTGATGTTGCTTCTGAGGGAGCTGAAAAAGAAGTTGTGAGCATGGAAGCTCCAACTCCTGTGCCTATGGCACCGAGGTCACCTAGGCCGAAGCCTACCCCTACAAGAGAAACCCATACAACTAAACCAAAGAAGGATAAGAGGAAAAAGTTGATATCATTGTGTGAATCCCCCAGGAAGCATTCTGCAGCACAAAAACAAAATAAAGACAAGTAACCTAAGAAGTTCATCGATATGGAGGCGGAGGAAGGATAGTGTACGAAAGACATAGATGTTGAAGGAATGGAGCCCATCACAAAGCTACCCGACTATATCCCTCCACACAAGGGGAAGGAGAAGGTCACGAAAGACCAAGACTCAGACAAATTTTCCATTTCTACGCCCCTGCTACCTAAGCAGGTTCCCTTTGAAGGTTTGCGGCTTACGTGGATCCCCTGTTAAAGATGGAATATTGGGACCTCGTATATCATGTTAGGTTTCCACACTTAGCCATAGATAAGTATATGAAGCGCGTCTACTACGCGGAGTCGAGTTTTACCACGCTAGAGACAGTGGAATGGATCCGCGGTGTGGAGAATTTGGGATTACTGAATCTGTTATGGATGCCCCATTATCACCACACCCCTATCAACACAATATGTGTGTGCAAACTACTCACTCTCGTGCACGATGGGTGCTTATGGCTAAGAGGGCCTATCACCATCACTGACATGCTCATCCATAGGATCACACACCTACCATACGAGGGATTGAATATGGCCAAGGATTTTGGTAGAAAGACAGGAGATAAGGATCTGGCAGAAAGAATGAAGAAGGAATTTGACCTCGTGAAGAAGGCGTGAGGATATTCAATCACCTCCATAAACGACTCCGTAGTATAAATTTCCACGCATATCTTAGGAGGGAAAGTAATGAGAAAGTGTCACATGGACGAAGTTCTAGCACTCGTGGTCTCCTTAGCTACCCAGTGTACGAAGGACATGCAGTTCAACTGGTCCAAGTACCTATGCCAGGAATTCCTCGCGAATTGTTTTGGTTGCATGGGAGCTGCCGAAGGATAGCCAGTTTCCTTCGCTAGAAGAAGGATTTCTTGAGGCAGCGTAGTTCACCTCCCTATGGGCTACAAAGGACCCCACGTAGATCATAGAAATAGAAATATTTTGGGTCCTGATGGAATCAAGTCTTCGCATGGAAATTAACCAGTGTCCAAGGTTGTCCCCAACCTTGTACACACCGCTGTCAGCCTATGCAACTTTCAAGGCTGACTTCCACAGAGTTTACATTCAAGCGTGGAAGGATACACAACAAAAATGGCATGACTTGCCATATTTGGTAACGGAGACAGACGTGCAGAAGGTTATCGCACAATGGCCAACAGAGTGGCGTGTTGCTTCAGACTTAGATGCTGGAACCAGTAAGAGCACGGGAAGTTCGGCAGTGTAGAAAATAAAGGAAGCAGGCTGCATAGAACCTAGTCATGCAGAGGAAAAAGGAAGTCGTCGAGAAGGCTCATAAGGAGAAAGAGTGCACTACTAAGGAGAAGGTTGAACAGGAGCGGCGTGAGTCAGAAAGAAGTGGAAAATCCCCTTCATAGATACCAAGGAGGAAGAACTATTCAAACAAGGCAGCAGAGGAGATGATGGGTAGAGCTCCCCATTTCTTCTAAAGAAGTGTGGAAAGGGGCAATAGGAAGGTCCCAGAAAAATCCAAAATCAGACAAGTTGCGAGGTGATCCCATGGTATTGATGGAGGGTGATCTCGATGAGGTTGGAGATAAAATAAGGGACAACATGACTAAAGTGTTGCAGTAATTCAAGCAGCAGTATATGCAGGCACTGGGGAGTGTCCAAAAGGACCAGTGAAAGCTGTAGATCTAGGCCAATAGGATACAAGTGGGCATTGGTCAAGCAAGAGCAGCACAAGAGACCTTGGTCCTGAGGACGAGTCAAGTAACAGAATTGGTAAGGACCCTAGATCTTAGGATTGTTGCATTACCAGAAGGGTCCCTTTGCACAGAGTCAGCCGATGATCACATCATCTTAAGCACACTTAAGAACATTAGACTGAACATAGCAACATTCCCCAATGAGATTCTTCACGCACTGCATGCAGGGGTGGCAGAGGAATTAAGAGCTTGGGAGTAGTGCGCTCTCAACCTCATCAGTGAATATAGGGTGAAAAACAAGCAGATGTTCACCGAGAAGACCCAGGCCTTAAAATAAAAAGAGACATTGCAGACACAAAGTTTCTAACTGGAGTCTAAAGTCATTGAGGCATGCAGAACGGTGCTTGAGCTACATATTCCTGAGGATGCACAGCCAGAAGTGAAGATCAATAAGTTAGTCACTGGTGTGCATGAAGAAAAGGCATAGGTTGGCTGAGTTCAATTTGAACTCAATATGAAAATAACTAAGTTACAGCTAAAATTCCATCCCATGACTCCACCTGAGGTCCGGGAGCAGTGCGGAGCTTCAATCAAAGAAGGAATGACCAACCTTGATGCCATAGTCACTGACTATTTGGAATTATTTAAGCAGGAAATGGAGTTGGTGAAAACACTGTAGGAAGACCCAAACCTGTAGACACTGAATACATAGGTGAGGGAGCTGCAAAAGCAGTATGACAAGATTAGGGCAATGGCACGCTCCATTGCACCAATGCGGCACTTATTCAAGTTGTAGGAGGGGAAGCATCTCTTGCAAGTAGAGGCAGTGCAGAAGAAGGAGGCCTTTCTTAAGTCCAGGCTATAGCCTTGGTTAGAGGAGGCTTACCAGGTCAAGACCAATATTCAGGAGAAGCTAACGGGCTTGCAGTAGACACAACAGACAATGAGGCTAGCCGTAGAAGGACCAGATATAGAGAAGCCAGTTGAAGAGGTCAAGCAGGTAGCCACTCACTGCGTTTCCGAAGTTGTTGTAGTTCAGGTGGAGCTAGGGGATCTTCACAGCGAGATCATAGTGCCAGCCTAGTGACGCGAGGGTGAGTCACCATCTTTTTGTTGGGTACCTATTGGGATGGGGTCCCCTGGGTCAATTTTGTGGTTAAAATAACCCAAGTGTTGATGTATTTTTTGTATGTAATGTAAATACTCTAAGATTTGTGGATGTAGAGTGCATAGATGGTTAGAAGTCAAAGGGTTTTTAGCCCCTTGTTTATGTAAATGTTGAGTTTGTTTTGAGATCCACCCATGGTCTGCAGACCATGGGATTGTATGTAAAAAGCTATAAATAGGTGTGTCTTAGAGAGTCTAAGGCATGTCATGGTGGATAAAAAATGGAGTCTTAGAAGTGATAGCGAGGAGAAGTGTGTCAAACAAGGGAGAAAGGCTCTACAGCTAAGTGCACAGAGGCCTAGGTAGGTTCTGCAGCTAAGTGCGCAGGGTAGTTTTGAATCTGTAATACCATATTGAAGGTGAATAAAGAAGATTATTGAAGAATTCCTGTGTTTATATTCTTATTTATGTTTACTTCTATTTACGATATATGTTGTGGATGAATAATGTTTTTACAAACTATTGATCTAATGATGTGTGATTCACATGAATAAGTCTTAATAGATGAACGCTATGCATGTTAAGTATTTTCACAAAGATTGTGATGAATTATATTATGTTTTCTAATTAACCTAAGTAGATCTGTGTGAACGATAATATTTAATTATTCTCTAATGCATGTAAGTGGATAAATCAACTGATAAGGGTCCGCAAAAGCTGACCACAAACCTTCGCGAAGGTTTGGAGGTTGTTTCAACAGAGTTTCAATACCGAGCCCTAAGGGCTTATCAATCTACACAAAGGTAGATCTGAGGCACTAAAAGACATCACACTCGTCTCTAGATGTAGAAACTTGGTTCTTGCATCCCCCCATACTACTTCAAGTGAGACTACAACCTACGCTAAGCGGGTTGTTGCCAAAAAGGCCAGTAGTGTAGGGATTTGTTGGTTGACACAACTAACTCTGAACCTGGGTCAGGACCCCCTAAGCCAACACACGATAATCTTATTAAAAATAAAGTGTTTTAGAAAGGAGATTGGGTGCTCCTTTATGATTCCATGTTTCAAGACTTTCCAAGAAAACTGCAGACAAGGTGGCTTGGCCCGTATGAGATTCATCAAGTATAAAACAATGGCACTATAACCCTAATTACCATTGATGGGTTTGGCTCTTCTTTTTAGGTGAATGGACACCAATTGCGTCTTTATCACAAGCCACTCGCGAAAGAGTCTTTTTGCCAACAGGTACGCAGTGATCCCACTATGCAAATTTTAGCTACAGGGGGTGATGACCCGGGAGCTTTAATTCCATGAAAATTGTTTGTTTTCAATTGTAAATAATGTATATATTTTCTTCGAGCATAGCTTATTAATTTGTCCATTTTCTTTTTTTTACTTGCATGATTGAATAGAGTAAACATTGTTGCATGAATGAGTGAATTTTCTTTATAAATATGTGTTTTTTATAGTTGTTGTCCCTTTTGGATGAAAAATTGTTGTTCCGGTTTTCAGAAAATTGTTGTTCTTTTCCAAAAGAACAGTTTCTATTCCCTTTTACCAACTTTCATACATAACGGTTGTTGTTCTATTTCTATTCCATTAAGTGGATAATTGAAACGAACAGTTGTTGTTCTATTCCTGATAGAATAGTTGTTGTTCCATTCCTAACATAACAGTTGATGTTCCGTTCCCGATTGAACAATTGTTGTTTCGTTCCCAACATCACAGTTGTTGTTTCATTTCCAACAACACATTTTCTATTATTTTTCCGATTGAACAGTTGTTTTTCCATTCCCAACAATCTATTTGTTGTTCCATTTTGGACAAAACAGTTGTTGATCTTTTCCGATAGACCAATTGTTGTTCCACTTATACAGTCTTTCGTTTGGCTAGGTATTTGTATCAAGGAAAGAAAGAGCATTCATATTTATTACATTATGAATTCTTTAACCAATTGTTGATCATATTTATTTCAAATCTAACATGGTTCATCTATTAAACGACTTGATGTATGTCTTTCCTTTGGATATATTTTTAACTTGATTCATCATCGATATCAACAACTTGCTGGTTCTCTCTTTTACACTTTCAAATGGAAAGTTCCTTTTGACACAATACAAGGAAAGTAAGCATATCTTTTGAAGGCACTCTTTCTCTTCTTACACCATCCATGACTCTTCAGGAGTTAGTAAGCCTCCCTCAACTTATAATAATAATAAAAAATGGAAATGAAATAAAGTGTTCTCAAAGAGGATAGGAGGCCTCATTACAAGTCGGCCTACCATGATCATAAGGACTTAACACAAGTGACATTCCCATTCTGACTACCACACTAGGGGAATGGCCTTTAAAACATTATATATGTCTAAGGGCGGGAGGTCTCATCACAAGCCAGCCTGTTCACTTTGTTCTGCCATGGCGAATGGAATTGTGGTTATCTGATTACCATGCCAACACAATGGTCTCTTTGCAGAAATATGTAAACAATGACAAAAAAAATTGATAAGTTGAGGCTACTGGCTCATTTTTTGGGTTTAAGTGGCAACCCTGTCGAGGCTATCAAAGCCTTCTGGAAGTAGTGGCTCTGCCGTGGTATTAGAGTGGTATTATATATTTCCAATTCTTCAGTATGCTGGTACTTCCTATTTAATTAATTCAAAAGGCAAAACTACCATCGAATAGTTTTTTTACTTCTAAAAACCAGCATAACCATTGAAAATCCATTCAATGAACCACTTCAGCCCCGTCCAATCGGTTGACACCAACAATGATTATTCTTTTCATACCATGTCAAATCTCGCTTTATTAATCACAAAAGGTAAAATTAATGTTCATAATGAATATTTACATGCTTTATTCTTTTTCTCGGTCATCTCTAACCACTTGTACGACTGTTAATTACTTCGCTTCACTCCACATATTGGACTTCGTCGCTCACTTCATGCCATATTAAATGTTGTTGTGCATACTTTTCTTTTTCCCGTACTTTGAGAGCGCGGACGCCCTTTATTATTGGAGGGGGAAGGTTATGTGCTATAATGATTTGATAGGATATGATTATCCAACTCCACCATGACTTGATGATTGGACTGATTAATTAGTATTACATTTACAAAAATATTTTCTGATTGATCGATCATTTATTGGCGCATTTATATAAAAGAATTCTCTGATTAAAACTCTTGCATGCGACATATTCGTTGTTTTTCAAGACTAAAAGCATAGAAGTAAGGATATTGCATGTAGAATAGTGGAATTGTTACAGGAGCACATCAAGCATGGGAGGCATTTTCATTCACAACGACCCCACATTATTGCAGATAATAGAATAGGCTTGAGCAATTATCAAACGCGTCGGGTGGATACAATACCTAGTCAGGTTGCAGGGATTTCACAGTGATGTTGCACTGGAATTTTTGTAGAATTTACAGGATGGACACACAACCGTGAAAGGAAAAGATATAGCAGTCTCCAAAGCAATCATAGCTGAAATCTCAGGACTCTCAATGTAAGACATAAAGTGGACTAAGAAGCACGTACAACTACAGGAAGCTATTGAAGTATTCAACAAGCCAAGTGAAGAACTTATACGCAAAGGCAAGGGTATTCAGCCTATGTCCTTGAAAGAGTCATGACGAGAATTGGCAACAATTGTTCAAAAATATATCACTTGCAATGACCGATAGGATGTGGTATGGTCTAGACACCTTAAGTTGTTAGAAATACTTAGGCAGAAGATTGTAGTTAACTTGCCATTCTTTTTAAAATCTTTACTGCATGATGTTTCTAGCCGAGTTAGAAAATCCAAGGACCCACAAGATACAATTAGCCATCATGGTCTAATTAAACTCATAGTCACCCAAGAACTAGCCCAACAGTAATTAACCTGGGATAATTTTGTAAATATTGTTGTACCTTCATTTGAAGAAGTCCTAGGAAATGCATGAGCAGGAGCAGGTGTTGACTAGATTGTAGAGAATGTTGATGAACCAGATAATGAATGACAAACCTTAGGGGTGACAGTCTTAGGGCGGGCAAAAAAAAGGAAAATCTCTGCTTTAGCTTCTGACCCTGCAAAACGAAGACGTTCTAAGAGGATATGGGCACAACAAAACATTACATAATTGACAGAGGAAGTGGGACCATCTTATACACCCCCCGCAAGCCCACAGGATGTTTTTCCATAAGGTGATGAAGAAGAGGTGGCCCAAGTTTTGGAAAACTTGGGGACGCTCTTCGAAGAGGAAACTCAATCTAGACATTTACAGGATTAGGACCACACCCCTAGCCAGTCTGCCTCTGCCTATTATTCTGGTCATACAAAAATTGTACCGTCCTCTGGAAAAATGGAGGGAATTCAATCTGAACACTTTCAAAACCAAGACCGTGTCCCTAGCTCATCTACCCCTCCTGAGGGCTCTGGTCATATATAAATTTTACCATCTTATGGAGATATGGAGGAGTCACAGGAGCAATGGGGACAAATTTTCTCTATAGGAAGAAGTCATGAGCCAAAAACTCAGATAGAAATAAGCCCTGAGTTAGAGACTCAGTCAGGAGATATTGTTATATTGGAACAGGACCATAGTAACGATATAACCCCTCTTTCACCTGAAACAAATACGGTTGTTTCTTCTCCACTAAAACATATCATTGAGGAGGCCAAGGAAGCAGATAGTGTGAGGATGAATTTATTGAGCAAGGAGAATAAGAAATTGAGGAAAAAGATCAAACACTTGAGGAAGTGGTTGAAACAAGCAAGCAAGGCTCACAGGAACAAAGTAGAATCGAAAAGCATTGGCTCTCAAAGTGAAAACCTCCTCCATACACCCCTGTAAATTAAATTGGAATTGAAACTGAAATACATCATACTAAAAATGTTGGAACCCAGACTGAAGGCATTTGCACCTGTTCAACAGAGACTCAGACAGATTTCTCTACAGACTTGATGGATGTTGCGGTTCAAATAGACTTTTCAAAAAATTCTCAAACAATCGATACAGCAGAAACAACTTCTTAGACTAACTTGGTGGTGACCTATGATATAGCTGTCCAGACTAAGGATACACCCATGTACACTCCTTTGGTAAGGGAGGCTACCATCCGAAATTTACTGAAAGAAATAGCAGAACTACAACATACTCTAGCACAGTATCAAA
The DNA here is from genome assembly GCA_000404065.3 of Pinus taeda. Taxonomy (NCBI): domain Eukaryota; kingdom Viridiplantae; phylum Streptophyta; class Pinopsida; order Pinales; family Pinaceae; genus Pinus; species Pinus taeda. Next base: position 43,714 of record APFE030561165.1, on the reverse strand, counting down.
GTGTGGTACCCCTGCAGACTCATAAGGATTTATTGAAGAAGTTTGATGAGTTAACTGCAACAGAGGATGAGACTTATGCTAGCCTCATAGTTGAGCAGAAGAAAGTAAAAGAAGTACAAAATTAGATTCAGAAAGCTATAGAGAAAATTAAAATTTTTTACTCCATTTATTCAAATGCCTTGTCTTGAAGGTCACCTGCTACCAATTATGCATTGTTTTTGCTTGAAAGGTATTTGTTGTTAAAGGTCAAAGCTATCAAGGCTGGTAAAACAGTGGAATTTAAATCAACCCTAGACTTTATTCAATGCTGAAAAGGGTAGAATGAAAAGTTGAAGCATCTTCTATGTGAATTATACTTACACAACTTCTTTTTGGAGGACGAAAGGGATGCTAACCCTAGCCCCTTCATCGGAGATCTTCTATTTCAAGATTTCATTTATTTTTCCTGTAATCAGATTAAGTGGGTTAAAGCATATAATCTTTTCCAGAAAAGGGAGCATGAATTAGATCTGTGGGTTAGAGGAGAACATATAAAACTTGCACACGTTTTTGTACAACACAAAAGCTTTATGGACCAACCAAAGATTGTGGTCTCTCTAGGTCCACTCCATAAAGATAATGTAAAATCTGGAGTGGAATATTTCTAGGATATTAAAGAAGAAGCATTGCTGCAAAATGGAGATGGATGGCTTCCTCCAAAATCATTAAGAATAGAGAGTCATTTGGTTACATGAATTTCAAAGTTGTTACTGCTCGTTTGGTTAAGCTCAACAATCGTATATTATGCATGGGCCCTACATGGATAGGTTGCTGATATAGAAGCCCTATTATTTGGTATCGACCTAATGGGTACTATTTTGACTATGAATTGGAAGAATCCCAAGAAGGCTGAGCATTTGCAATGCTTAAAAAGAAAAATGGTTTTCAGATATATCCAAAAGAGACCTATCCTACTTATTCCTTAACACAATTACATGTTAATCATCTTCTTACATTAGGACATGCAAAAAGGTAAGCAGGGGATTATGTTGGGTCACATAAAAGGTATGTTTGTACCCTTACATTATTTAATAAAACATTTTATTTTCTATATTTTTCTTCATTATTGGAAAGGATTTGGAAGAAAAGATTGTGAAAGTTAGGTAAAATCAATCATTGACAGATTGCATATTTTGAGCATGAAAAGACTAAATTTTGCTTGCTTTTATGCACAGGAAATGAGAATTGGAAAATTGTTTAGTTGATAGAACGATAGTGCCAAACCAGGAAAGGACCATTCCTTGGTTGTAAGAGCTGGAAAAAGATATGAACAAGAATGATAATTTGGCAAACACAAATCTGATCATTTAGCCACGAAATCCCAAGGATCTCTTGATCCTTCGGATTCTCTTTCATCCATTAGTTTTCCATTAGGCTATATGATACTGATGGGTGAAAAGGATTGGGGGATTTTACTCTTACTCGTTCTTGTATCTTTGTATCAAACAAGAGCATATTTTTACATTATAGTAATTATGCACCTTTATTATTTCAATTAATGAGCAATACAGAGATCTTTTCTTAATCATGTTCTGAGATTTATCAACAGTAAATTCTGGAGGATTTGGACCTGGTCACTAGAAGATTAGTTGCTCCTTTATGTTATAACTATTTCCTTATTTCCTACAATTCTTTATTACTGTTCTTTTATAGAATCAAGTTATTCTTTATACCCGCATTTGAAATAGATCTTTAACGTTGTTGCTTTAATGTTGTTCCATTAATGAATTGCGTCGAATAAGCTAAGTGTTACGATTAATTGATGCTCTTTCTGATTCATGTTCAAGATTAAAGTAGTTACTCATTGTTTATTATTGTAGTGATTCTTTCAATTTACTAGATCAGACAGTATCCCATTAGATATGGTTTCTTTTAATGCATCTGATTGAAATTCATTTTCGTTGCACAATAGTTACGATTGGATTTAGATTTGTGGTTTGAATTGTCTTTGATTGAACTTCGAGAACTAAGGATTTGTTAATACTTTCTTGCAATGACTTAATGAAATATTATACTCGTTTAGTTATGTAACATCCTCTGACCTCTATTGCACAGATAGTGCTGACATCCTTGAAATAAACAGATGAATCCTAGGTTGATACTATAATGTAGGAATTAAGATTGATTTAAATAGTCATCTTAGTGCACCAACACTGGGCATGTGTAGTCCCTTTGTGAGGGCCACTTGTTGTGAGGGCTCATTCTGAGAGTTTGGAGCTGAGTTGGCTTAAAGGCACAAGGATAATTTTGGGAGAGGTTACTCAACATTTTGGAGGACTTGGGCAGTAGAATTTCCTGGGGGTTCGAATTACCCAACTGATTGAGGAGCATGCTAATCTTGGGGTGAATTTTAGATATTGGAACCTAGCCCAACCCTTTTTAGGCCTTTGTGGATTTCTTGAGGAGAGGCCAAGACTAATTTCTTAGCATTTTATGAGAACTCTAGAGGGTCCAAACAACTTCTTTCCAGCCAGTAGTTGCAAACTTCTAGGGCCAACGTAGAAATAGAAGGGTAAGTACTTTCTAGTAGTTGGCCAACACAATTTCTCACCTGGGGTTGTCATTATTGTTTTAATAATCCCAGGTACACATGTTCCATTTAGATTTGTACTTTCCTCTTACATATATAATAAAATGACTCAGATCTGTGCAGTTTTTGGTTGAATTTGTGGGTCACTTATTGCATGTTCGATTTTATGTGTTGCATGTAAAACTGTTGCTTTGTTTATCACTTTATTTCCTAGTAGGAATATTATAGTTGGCATCGGAGGTGGATGACGAGCATGGGAATGTAGAATTAGGGCCTCTTGCATTGTGTTATAGGGAGTGTGCCCCCCTTGCCAAGTTCTTTACTCCTAAAGTGTTCTCCCAGAGGGAGTACATTTTGGAACTATGTGTCCCATAAAAAGGTTTTTCTCTCTATCATTTCAAGGAAAATCTAGGGAGCGATTAGGGACCATTTCTCCTAGAATGATCCTAGAACTCTTCAGGGATGCTCTTAAGTCTTGAGAACTAAAAAATTGATCCCCGAGTACTCTCACATGATGAGGCAATCTATTTAATTTTGTTTTGCATTTGAGAACCAAGGCAAGATTCTAAAAGGTTACAAATAGCATGGCTAGGGTTTTGGGGGATTAAAACACTCCCTCACATCATTTTGCTCTCATTCACTTATTTCACTCATCTTTGCTAGGGTTTTGAGTGAACTTCTTGCTAGTCCTTGAGAAGCAAATTTATGAGAGCTTGGAAGGGAGATTGAACATTGTGAGAATTTCATTCAACTACCATTAGAGAGCTGAGAGGTAGGATCTAAAGACCATTTTTATTTGTTTTTAGTTTGTTTTTCATGTATTGTAAACTAGTATATTATGTTATGTTGAGTACTTGAAAGTTCTCTTCTCCTACACTTTCCCATTTCTCCTTCTCCATCATTCTATTCTAGGTAGTAAGTTAGTCTTAAGAGTTAAGATTCAACAAGAATAATGGGTATGTTAATGTGGTATATAAGCTTTTGGTTCCATTTTTTATTATGATGGTGGTGTTGGGAGGATGTTGAAATGCTAGTGATGATGATGAAGAAATAGAAGTAGACAACACTTACCATGGAGGAGGAAGAAATGGAAGGGGATGGTGATAAAGAAAATGATAGTGATGATGGAAAAAAACCCAAAGGGATCTCAACACCCTTGTGGAATTATGTGACAAAACTTGGGGAGGGAAAAGGGTTGGAACCACAAAATTTGTATGCCCCCATTGTCATAAAACTTACACAACTTCCTAGACCCATGTGAAAAATGTTAGTTATTTGTAGCATCGTATGTGCTCTAGACATGAAAATTGGTGGAGAGGCTAAGTCACATGAGTTCTAAATAACCCAAAAACCATTTGGTGAAATTCCACCCAGATTGTATTAAATTAAAATAATTAATATTTTTAATGGGGTTCCTAAGTCTAGACTTGGGAAAATTAAAATATTAATGGGTATTAATCAAAACACATGTTAGAATGATCTAGAAGGCAGATCAAGTCATGTTTTAATATTAGTCATTGATTAGAGACTTAATCTCGATGGTTGAAGTCTCAACGAGAAAAGTATAAGAAGGAGGCTTGGGGTTCATTTGAAATAGACAAAGAGTTTATCAGTCAGTTTGATTAGGGCAGGGTTTGCTAAGGAATTCGAACAAGTGATCAAGTAGTGAGGATTAGAGGTAGTACTGGAAGGAAGTGATTTCTATTTCCAACGAAAATATGTCAGAGAAGACAGGGAAGGATAATAGAGCCAACATTAGGCCAAGGAGGGGCAGTGCAACAGCAGGAGGAGATTGACGTAGAGGGATAGCACAAAAACTGGAGGAGGTTGACGCAGGAGTGTTGGGGGATAAGAAGAGATCAGTAAGAGGAATCACTATGAGTGATTGGTAGGATAAATATCAATTTCTCAGCAGCAGAAGAAGCAGTAGCCCAGGTTAACACAGCAAAAGGGAGTCTCCACGCAGAAGTCACGCAGTGGCTGCGTAGGCTCATGCAGAGACTGCGCAGTGGGTCATCCAGGAGCTGGGGATGGGATAAAATCTCGAGAATCAATGTGAGAGAATTATCAGTTATCTTCTCTAATTCTCAGTTATCTTCTCTAAGTGGATTAGCATTTTCTCGGGGGCATCCAGATTGTATTTAGATATTTACTTCCAATAATAGAAACCCTCAAATATGTTGCACTGGTTTTCCCACATTGGGTTTTTCTGAGGATGATTGTCCAAAAACAAGTGTTTCAATGTGATTGTTCATATATTAATGTTTCTCTTGCCTTCTAATTTTCAGATCTTAATTTGTGAAGTCTGCAGCTGAATTTATTTTTATATTTACTGAAGCATTGGTAAATAACTTATTGTAAATAAGTATGAGAAATAAATCAATTACTGCAGCAAATTTTCACATGGTATCAAAGCAAGGTGGAAGCAAAGAAAAAGAGCATGGAGAACACTAGGGATTAGAATATTTCCTAATTAGCTTCCACGCCGAAAGAGGAATTTTTTTTTCTTATCAAGTCCTACATCAGAAATATTGGTACAATGATAGCGGGGCTTCAGCTCATATGACTGGAGAACAAGAATATTTCTCGAGCTATCAGGAGGAACATATGAACTTCCAAATCACAATGGGTAACTGTTGAGAAATGGAAATAAGAAATTCTAGTTTAATTTATCCTTGAATTAAACTGTGAATTAAATTCAAATTCTATTCTCATATCAACTTAAAATAGTTAAATTAAGTTTATTAAACTTACTTAAGTTTGGAAATTCGAGTTGGAAGTCATATATATGTTCTCCCTACTTTGTAGGAGTCTAGTATGAGTTAATTATGAGTTGTAAAATAGAAGACTCAATTTCATAAGTCAGTTCAGTTAAATTAGTTCTCAAACTGATTAAGATAGCTAATAATCAGTTAAAAGTCAGTGGTGTCACTAATGAACTCCACCAATGTGTTGTGTTGTACAACAAACCCCATTTCATAAAATTTTACCTTCAAAACTATAATATGAAATGGGTCCCTTTTAGATAAAATTGGTATCAAATTATCATTCCTCAAAAGGTCCGAAAGAAAACAAAACATTATAAACCGTTTGAGACAACATATAATTGGTCTTATAATAAAAAATGAATAATTCTTTATTATTGCGATAAAGCGATCACAAGATCGCATATCGCAATAACAAAGGATGCATAACAAAAGAACCATTAGTTTTCCCCGATGTGACAAGCGCGAATAACTATCGGATATCGGGAAGGTAAGCAATCGTAACAAAAGGCCCCTCTCTTTGCTTCGATGCGATATCGCTATCGGCGATCAGGGAATATAACATGCATGCGACAAAAGGCTCCATTCTTAACTCCCGATGCGAATTGGCTTTATCGCTATTGGCGATCAGGGATTCCGCAATGACACCAATATAACTACTCAAGCATTCCTCCGATCTCCGATTGTGATAAAGCTAAGCATGACTTTCAAAAAGGATTGATAAGGCTTGGGTATATTGTGTTAAATTATTATTAAAAGCCTTTATATTCTCGATAGTGATTCACTTGCAATCAACCGCCAAAAAATCAAAGCCACGCTTAAATGAATTATTCGGCGAATAAACGATATGATGAGCATTTAAATGATTGACAGGTTTAAACGGCCAATTAATGGAGCAATTATGCCAAAATCTCTTCAGAGATTATATCCGCGGCAGTATTATTTTAATCCTCCATTATTTATTGATTGATATAACTCTTTCATACTTGGTTTGAATCACCTATTCTCTACATTACGTTCATTTTATCTCCTGCATAGAGCTCCTCCGAAGCAGCAAATTTAGACCAAATGGGGAAGAAGTCTAAGAAATTTGGAACAACTTCAGCTTCTGCAGTAACAGGACAACATACCGCCGATCCGGTACCAAGTAAAAAATGATTAATCTCAGACACTACATGTCTTGGTCTCGGTAATACTAGTTGGCAGAGAATCTATAATATGGTGGAAGCCGAAGAACCTCAAGAAACATCAGTACAAGCTACAGCAGGCTCGAACCGGAAGTCCGAGGCTACCCTAAAGGATTTTGTCAATTCTTACTTACACCGGATAGCGGCTCGAGAGAAAATTCTTCCATACACAGACGTAGTAAGGTGGGCAGTTGAGGAAATCCCAATTACAAACAAAACATTTTGCACTATCGACAGGAGAGTCTTCGGTTCATTTCAACCCAATGATTTGAGACAAATGTACCATTTGCCCGAACCAGAGAAGAATTATAACAAAGCATTTCTGGAGAAGTTCAGAGATGAAAATGAAACTGAATGGAGATAGAACCCTGCGAAGCACAAGCATGAGTCCTCGGATAAGTACTCTGTTGATTCCTTGTGTTCCCCTTATTGTTATGCTGGAGCGATGATGTGTAGGATTTGGGGGTTGCATGATTCCTCAAAATTCTCAATAGAGATGGTACTTTTAATGGAAGCAACATTCAATAGTGAAATAATGGATTGGGGGAATATATTATCTGATAAGTTAGAAACTGCTATTCTTGAGTTCAGAAACAAAACCCGCATTACTGATAGGTTTATTCCTCCATTTTATTTTAGCGCCTACATCTTAGATACTCTCTGTTTTAACTCTGAATTTCCTGTGCTGGGGTGGAGATGGACTTCACAGGACCCCATGCCAATTCATATCTATCACCAGAAGTTGTGGAAAGCCCATTATAAACACCACCTATATCAAGTTTGCAATGGATTTATGTTGCCCATTTACTATGCAATTTTTGACAAACCTGCTCCTAAGATTTCCTCACGACCAGAGATTGACTTGATAGCCTTAGGAAACTGGTTCGGAGAAGATAAATTTACATATATAAGAGTTTTCGGCAGCCATGCCAGACCTCATGTTCTCCCCTTGTACATACCCGATAAACTATTGGCTCGAGAGATAGCATATCGGCTTACATCTGCAGGATCGACCAAGACTTTGAGGAATTCAAAGAAGCAAGTTTGGCCTCCTTTTCCTCTAAGGTGTGGCGTTTACACTCTGCATGACTATAAGCATGTAGAGAAATAAGAAGAAAGATAAATATATTGAATCTCGCCACTCTTCCTAATAGACAATTTGATCCAAGGAAAATCGTCTATAATGTACCGGAACAGGCAAAACTCACTAAGTTTGAACATAAGGAAGATGAGTTTGATGACCTATTCTCTTCGGCGGAGTGATTATTTCAGGTTCAAGCGCTAGCTAAAATGAGATATCACGATGATGGGTTAGTGGAATTTAACAAACTTAGAGATCAGAGGTTGCGAACTCTGCCTCTAGATTTGTTAGCCACTGCCCCGATGACACAATCAAGCGAGCCTGAACATCGACTTACCAACGAACCTCCTGCTACATCAGAAATTTTTGAAGAAGTCCAAAGAAAAGAGCAGGAGGAACTCCAGAGGAAAGAACAGGAAGAAGTACAGAGGAAAGAAAAAGAGGAAGCGTAGAGGAAAGAGCAAGAGAGAATACACGAGGAGGAACAGAAAAAGGAGCAGGATAAGAGCAGCAAGGATGTGAATGTCAATACCCAGATTAACCCGAGATTGCTCCAGGAATGGCAGCAATTCGATTCAATCATAAGCAATCTAGAAATCTCAAAAGATGTCGATACATCCAAAGCAACTGATACACAGGATACAACATCAAAAGAAGTTCCAAGCGAAGGAACCAGCGGCCTACCCCCTAGTAGAGACTTAGAAATAACTCTGAAAGATCCTTCGAATCAAATCATTTTGCAAGTGGAGGATATACCTCCATTGGATGTCTTTTATAGCCCAAAACACAGGGTCATAGTAAAGAAACAGCAGAATAGGAGAAGGATTGATCAAACTTCCTTGTTCCCTGAACAAACAGTGACAGCCAACGTATTCAGGAAGGAGGAGTTCGATCCTTCCGATGACCTAACAAAGTTGTCCCAGTACGCTGGAGCCTATTCGGCGACCACCATGGACAAGTGATCCGGATTTAAACAGGAATGCAATAGATTACAGAGATAACCATAAATACAGAGATGCGATAACCATAAATAAAGAGATGCAGCGGAAATAACACTTCATTTCATTAATGGAAAATACCGAAATATGCTTACAACCAGAATTGGAAATAAACCAGCTAGGACGATGGTAGCTTATCTCTGAGAAGAGATGTGCGGCTACATGTCTCTGAACTGTTCCGAACTTGTGTTACAATGAGGCTCGAAGGCCTATTTATTATTGAGAAACAATGGAAAACCCTTCACATTCCAAAACCGACCCTTAGAAGATGAAACGCCAAATTGTGGGCCCCGTTTTGGGTAAATTGGTTCATCAATTTCCCGGGGTCGTAACTTTGGCATACGATCTCCGTTTGATGCGTATGATAGCTCGTTAGAAAGATCTAT
>APFE030561165.1:1741-26255 GCA_000404065.3 Pinus taeda | reverse complement strand
ACATGAAGTCTATGTGGGGACATGCAATAGTTTCTCCATTGATTGAGGAATTTATCCATTAGTTAAAGAGATAAGGATGAGTTGTAATTTGAGTTGTAATTAGTTAGCTTAGTTAACTAAGTTAAGTCCAGTTATATTAGTTCCAACAGTTTTTCGAATTAATTGTGAGTTCAGTTAGTTAATACTTGCATGCATGTAACTGATGCTCTCCAGATAACTGAATATTCTCTCATAAATAACTCATGCATGTCAGTTCAGTCAGAGACCCAGCTGAGATTAGAAGAAGGGACAATGTACTATCAGTTGGAGGATTTTTCCTATATAGGAAACTCATCCATGCAGAAGGAATTATCTCCTTTAGGATTGCGCAATTAGATTAGAGGTTAGTGAGTGTGTGAAGAGGCCAATTCACATAGGTGGCAGCACTGGACCCCAAGGAAAACTGTGCAAGGAAATAGGAAGCCTGGAGGGCAAAGGAGAAGGTTTGTGAGAAGCCTTTGACTATCTATGAGCAGCAGTTGGATTTCAGAGAGAGCAGGATAGCTCGTGAGCTGATTCTTTTTGTAATCTGAACATATTTCCACTTGTATGATAATGCAGAGATTGGGGTTTTAGGCTGAGACTTTCCCCGGGTTATTCTTCTGAATTTATGTGTGACTGATTTCTCATTCTTAGTTATATGCGTTCTATTTGATCTTTTTCAAATTGATTAAGCTTCTGCAAGTTTGAGGGTAGAAGTAGATCAAGTATTTTTCTTTAGTATATTGCATTATCAGGTGATCTATAGTGGGAAATGCTATAGATTGAACTTGGCATTTGTCTCTTGGGTGCATTTTTGACAGTGTTTGACACCCTTCCTTTTTTAAAATCATCACATTCAGTGAGTACATTTAAGAAATCATAAAGTGTCAGTAATCAATCAAGCAAGTTCAAGCAAGTCTTCTAGCAAGAAAACATCATCAAACAAGTGTGAATTCTAGTATTCTATTCTTAAAGTGAGCATCAAATCAAGCTAGTTTTTAACGCAAGTGCAATCAGTAATAAATCAAGGGAGAATGTCATTCAAACAACAAAGAAAGAAAGCGTGTCATTCAAAAAACCAAGCAAGCGAGCGTGTCAACATCAAGTGCGAAAGTTCAAAGCACAATATCTACAACAAACAAGCTAGAGTGAAGTTGATTGAAGCATTCACAAAGTGTCAGTGAAGCATTCAAGCAAAGCAATCATCATCAAGCGAGCATGAAATCAAGAGTTCGAGCAACCAAGTTATAAAACTCTAGCAAGTGTTTAAAGCATCAGTAATAAGCAACAGTACAAGCGAGCCTGAATTCAAAGTGAGCAAGCTAACATGGCAACACACATTCAACTATCCCAAATTCTTAACAATTTGATTTTATCATCAGCTGGAAACATGGTGAACATCAGCAAAACAACTCTTGCTAATATTCAAGTGCATCTTCAACATGCACATGAAATGATTGAGTTCCTTCAACTGGAGTCACAACTACGAAGAACTGAGTTGCTGGCGAAGAGTGATGCTTCCAAGTCTTTGAACAATGCAAATACAGCTGATGATTCCAAGTCATTGATCCAACCAACTTCAAGTGTCGAAGTGGTCCCTGACCTAGTTCAACTTTCTTCCAAACCAATCATCAAGCCATGGGAAGAAATCCAAAGTAACAGAAATCAACAAGGATTAGGATATGTCAAAGATGATGCCAACTTGCATATCCCATATTATTCAAGGCCCATTAAGTTTGTCAGTGCAGGGTTTCTTGCACAAATCACATCAGCTAGTTCTGAGAAAGTTGAAGACAAAGAGAAATACACACAAACTAAAGTTGCAGTCAAACCAAAATGCCTTCATTTTCAAAGAACCAGTCATTTGGAAGATTAGTGTTTTGATCTCCATCCTTGTCACCATTGTGGCAAGAAGAATCATTCATCATAGAATTGTTGCAAACAAGACCAACCTGCCAGATTAAAGATCAATTATGCATGGATTGATCCTTGGGAATGGTCGTCAACAGTAAAATGATTGTATACGTTTTACAATAGAATTCAATCTCACCTATTGCAGCCAACAATCAATTGAACATGGTACTCTCATGCACCTGAAAGTGGGAGTACACTAGTGAAACTCTCCTACACCTGAAAGGGGGGAGTTCAGAAATCAAGTGCAGATGATTGTCTCTCCTTTCAACTGAAAAGGGGGGGAAATGATAATGGAATTAAGGGTGGTTGTCAGACTAAAAGTCTCAACAACATCATCAAAAGTAGCCAGTGGGCATCTTTAAATCAGCCAGTGGGCATCGTCAAATTAGCCAGTGGGCATTCATCATCAAAATCAACCAGTGGGCATCATAAACAAATTCTCTAGTGAGCGTCATCAACATTTTGTCGGTGGACAAAGGATGTTGATTGAAAGAAAAGGACAGATGGATCCTTTTGTAGCTTGGCATGTGATGGAGTCGTCAAGAAAAATTCAGAGATGAATTAGACTTGTAGTTTATTCATGTTCTCTTCATATTAGAGTTCTTTTTAGCATCCATCTTTGGCAATTTTTCAGGCAGCTTTTTTGAGGATCAACATGAGAACTTGGAAGATGGTTCCTCGTTCTTATTTTGGACTTACCATTGGGGGGGGAATGTTAACCTCACTCTCATGTGATAAAAACAATTCTAAGTCCAAAATAATTAAAAAATTAAAATCATGAAAGTTAGGATTTAATCCTACCTTTCTAAATTGAGTTTGTTCCTCAAGGGTAGGAGTCAGTTTAGGCTTAGTTGGTTGAGAGATTCTCTCCAACTAGTTAGGCTCCTAGATTAGTGTGTTGTTGAGATATTTTATCAACCATAGTGTCCAAGATAAACGTACTATCTTGACACAAACTTCCTCATGTATTTATTTGTACTATTATCATTCTTTGTACATTTTGGATTGCATCATGATAGGAATACAATGAGGCTGAGGCCTTTTCCGCCATGTCTGATTTGTATATTTCTGCTATTTATTTTATGAGAGTTTTATTATTAGTTTTTTAAATTTCTTTACACTATTACTTTTCAAAGGGAGCATGCGGCTCCACTCACCTTGAAGAATGTTATGCATGTACTCAGATTGACAAAGAACTTGGTATCTATTGCCATGCTTGAGGGTAAAGACTATGATGTGGTCCTTTCAAAAGAAAAGGCATTCCTTTGACACATAGCCACGGGTCAAGTAAAGAAGATAGGGATTCAAGTTCATAATATATATAAGATTGAAGTAGAGGATTGTGCTACTTTGAGTTAAAAAGTGGAAAATATGTTGATCTGAGATGTCGGCGATTTGTGGCACACGTGATTGGGCCACTTGCATCATGGTTCTTTGAAGATATTGCAGCAAATCTCTATCGGTCTTCCCAAAGGTACGCTTGAGCAAGTTGATACATGTAAGGGTTGTACTTTGGGAAAATACATCAAGTCTTCCTTTGGAGACAGAGACAGTCGAGCAGAGTCTATTGTATAAAGATTCCATTGAGATGTGTGTGGACCATTCTCGACAGCATCCATGGCCAAACACAGGTATTATGTTATATTTGTTGATGAATATTCTCGTAAATGTTGGGTATTATGCAAAAAAAGGATCAAACTTTCACAAAGTTTTGTGAATTCAAAGCATTGGTAGAGAAAGAGTCTGGAAATAAGGTTAAAGCTCTACAGAGTGATAATGGTGGTGAGTATGTCTCCAATGAGTTCAAGAAATTCTATGTAGCAGAAGGGATTAAACGAGAGTTGACAACACCCCATAACCCTCAATAGAATGGGGTTGCTGAGAGGAAGAACAGGAGCATATTAGGGGAAGAAAGGGTGATGTTGCATGATCGGGGCCTACCGCTACACTTGTGGGCTGAGGCATGCAACACAGTGGTTTATGTTCATACCATAGCTCACATCGGATACTTGAGATGAAGACACCAGAGGAGGCTTATTCCAATAAGAGGCCAGATGTTGATCACTTCAAGATTTTTGGGTCATCATTTTATTTCCATGTGACCAAAGATGCACGAAGAAGCTTGAGCCAACAGTATATTTGGGGATCTTTTTGGGTTACACGGATACACCCCACAACTATTGATTATACATGTCGACCAGTCAGATGACAATGGTCTACATGGATATCATGTTCGATGAGGAGAAGGCCATGCGAGTATCCCTTAAGAGGGAGCTTGAGCTACATACGGTTGAGGAGATTTTAGCTCCTAAGGTTGAGGAGCCTCAAATTGATGTGGAGTAGCCACATCCAGAGGTACCAGAAGTGGAGACATCCACTCAGGTAGTGTCTTCCAGAGAGAGAAGAAAGTGCACTAGAGAGGTTGAAATATTGTTGGATGATGCACGGGAGAATGTGGGAGCACCCTCTTCTCGGCACAGATAGAGGAATTCACTAGAGAGGTACACTAGATACATGGCACTTATTGCTTCAAGTGTTGTGATAGAGCCAACTTCCTTTCAGGAAGCAGTGCAATAGCTAGTTTAGGTTGATGTGATGGTGGAGGAGTATGACTCCATAGTTCAAAATAGTGTTTGAGATGTGGTCTCGAGACCAAAGGACAAGTCAGTTGTGAGCTTTCGTTAGCTTTACAAGGTAAAGCAAGCTGTAGATGGTAGGGTGGAGAAGCATAAGGCTAGATTTCTAGACCATGGATTTTCACAGGTAGAGGGAATTGACTATGATGAGACCTTTGTTCCTGTTGCAAGGTACTTTTCAATCAGATATATTTTGGCACTATCATCACAGATGGGTTGGAAGATCCATCAGATGGATGTGAAGACTACCTTCCTCAATGGCATGATTGAGGAAGAGGTGTACATATATCATCTTGAAGGTTTTGAAACCTTGGACCGTGAGTTGCATGTGTTTGGACTCATGAGAGCGTTGTATCAGCTGAAGCAAGCACCCCGTGCTTGGTACACCAATATAGATAGATACTTCATTGGGTTGGGCTTCACAAAGAGTGAAGTGGATGAGAACATGTATCACATAATTGTGGAAGGTAAGTTGTTGATCATTGTAATTTATGTAGATGATCTCATACTGACAGGTGATGAGAAGCTCATCAAATCTTGCAAGGAAAACCTTGCAAGAGAGTTTGAGATGATGGACATGGGGCTCATATATTAATTTCTTGGCATGAAGGTATGGTAGGGAGATGGGGAGTTGTTTGTATCTCGGGGCAAGTATGCCAATGAGATACTCAGGAGATTTCGGATGGAGAGCAGTAAACCCGTGGAGACTCCTCTAGCTAGTAACTGGAGGAAGGAGGATGCTACTTCAAGGGAAGTAGTGGAAGCTATTGTCTATAGGAAGCGTGTGGGTTCACTCATGTACTTGGTGAACACATGACCGGATATGTGCTATGCAGTTAACCAGCTTAGTCAAGCAATGGTTAGGCCTACCAAGCTGTATTGGAAGGCAGAAAAGCATGTATTGAGATACCTCAAAGGCACTACTTAGTTTGGGTTATGGGTTATGGTACAGACAGATAGAGGGAGTGAAGATTCAAGGCTTCACCAATGAAGATTGGGTAGGGATTCCATCCGATAGGAAGAGCACATCAGGAGGAATCTTTAGTATTGGATCAGCGGCAGTTTCTTGGTACAACAGGAAACACAGATCGATTGCACTCAGTTTGGCATAGGTAGAGTGCATGGCTGCAAGTTAGGCAACATGTGAGGCTATTTGGATGAGGAATATCTTGGTTGGTTTGTTTAGCCAGCAGATGGATCCAACAGTGATTTATTTTGATAATCAGAGTTGTATCAAACTCTTTGAAAATCCATTCTTTCATGATCAGTCCAAGCATATTCATAGATGATATCATCATCTCAGATATTGTGTATTGAGGTGGATCATGTTGTTATATTACATTCCCATGGAGGAGAAAGATGCTAACATCTTGACAAAGGCATTGTCAAGATGTAAATTCGAGCTTCATAGAGACAGGATCAGGGTAGTTGATAATCCCTTTCTTGTTGAGAGGGAGTGTTGAGAAATGGCAACAAGAAATTCTAGTTTAATTTGTCCTTGAATTAAAATGTGAATTAAATTCAAATTCTATTCTCATAGAAACTTAAATCGTTAAATTAAGTTTATTAAACTTACTTAGCCTAGGAAATTCGAGTTTGAAGTCTTTTGGAAGTCATGTATATGTTCTCCCTACTTTGTAGGAGTCCAGTATGAGTTAACTATGAGTTGTAAAATAGAAGACTCGGTTTCATGAGTCAGTTCAGTTAAATTAGTTCTCAAACTGATTGAGAGAACTAATAGTGAGTTAACAGTCAGTGGTGTCACTAATGAACTCCACCATTGCTACTCTAGTTAACTGAATATTTACTTATCAGAAACTCATGCATGTTAATTATGAGAAAGACCAAGTTGAGACTAGAGTGTGGGTACAGTGTACTATTTGTTTTAGATTTTTCTGAGTTGCAATGATAGTGCATGCATTCAGGAACTGGACCTTGAGGGATTGTGCCATTTTTAGAGGCTTTATTTCCCTTTAAATACAAACTATCCTTCATAGGAATTACACATTGGAATATAGACTTGGAGAGCTTGTGAATTGGCTAATCTTTGGCCTTAAGCTTTCTTATGAGTTGGATATTGAATTTTCTAAGTGTTGGGATTGTTCTAGAGAGAACAAGCATTGTAATTTCGTCTTGATTTTTGAGATTAATATAGAATAGATAGTGGGGTTTTAAGTTGTGGCTTTCCCCAAATATTTCTTGTGTTAAGTTCCTTTGGGCTTCTATTGATTATTGTTTGCTCGATGTTTTTGGGCTTCCGTTGTAAAGAGTGGAAGTATATTCTTATCTCTTGCTTTAGAAAATTGCATTAGCTTGTGAATATACAGGATTTTCTACAGTAACAGGACGAAATGCACCCCAGTAGGAAAGGAAACTGTTACATTCCAGATAGCAGCAGGAGATATTCTTCGGGCTACAAGCATACTGCATGTGCCAGGTAGGGAATGAATTTGATTTATGTATCTCAAGTACAAGATAATGGATATGATGTGTACTTCATTGGTAATAGAGTATATTTCAAGCATCCTAAGTGGAAAAAGAGGGCCCAAATTGGAACTTGAAGCAATAGATTATAAAACTTTCAACTCGAGTCTCATATGGCACTGATAAGCAGTAATGTCAGTGGAGAAAAAGAATTAAATTAGTTGTTGCATAGAAGGATGGGACACTTACATCATGGGGCGCTAAGGATGCTTAAGGAAACTGTTACAGGGGTTCCAGTGCTTACTACCAAGCATGATGATACATGCAGAGGCTGTGTGCTAGGAAATTATGCCAAAGCAGCTTATTCCAGAAGCAACAATTGAGCTAAGAGTGTATTAGGCTTAATACACTCAGACATTTGTGGTCCAATGTCTACAAGATCCATCAGTGGTGCTAAGTATTTTGTCACCTTGATAGATGACCATTCCAGGAAAACTTGGATTTATTTTTTGAGGACCAAGGATGAGGTCTTTGATCAATTTAAAGCGTTTAAGTCTCTAGTGGAAAACATGAGAGGAAGGAAGATCAAGATATTACGCTCAAACAATGGCAGAGAATACACGAATAAAGACTTCACAGATTTCTGTGTAAGAGAAGGGATCTGAAGAGAATGGACAGTGCCTTATAATCCAGAGCAGAACAGAGTTGGAGAAAGGAAGAACAAAACTATTGTTGGAACAACAAAGGCAATGTTATATGATCAGAATCTACCCAAGTTTTTATGGGCAGAAGCATGCAACATGGTTGTATACAATCATAACAGGACTCCTCACATGGCTTTAGGAAATAAGACACTAGAGGGTGTTTTCACGGGAAAGAAGCCAAAAGTAAGTCACCTTAGGATATTCAAAAGTGTGGCTTATTTCCCTATTCCATAAGATAAGCGGAGCAAGTTAGAGAAAACTACCAAAGTTTGGTATCTTGTGGGTTACAGTGAGACTTCAAAGGTGTATCGAATCTACATTCTGAGCAGTAGGAAGATTTTAGTAAGGGAGAATGCAAAGTTCATGTAAGATAGATCTTTCAAGAAATATCCAGAGATGTCGTTTGAAGAATAGGTTGAGGATGCTCCTCTGGTGCAACAAAAAGGATCAGATCTGGCAAGAAGACATGTATCTAGTTTAAGCATGGTAACTAGTACTAGAATCTCCTCAAGAGAAGAGGAGTCAGGAGTGTGACAGTAGGTACAACAACAAGAAGAGGAACAAATGGAACCTCCCATCAGTAGTGGAATAACTAGCTGAGAATATGACAAACTTTGAGGGATGCAGAGGAATTCATTAGAGCTCCCAGAGCCGAGAAAAGGCAACATAAACAACCTGATAGGTACCAAGAATTGGTAGTGCAGGTCGAAGGACCTTCTAGTTTTAGAGAAGTCGTACAACACCATGTATGGGTGGATTCCATGGTAGAAGAGTACAATTCCATCATGACAAATGACGTCTAGGAAATTGTACCAAGAATAGAGAACAAATCAATTGTGGGTTCGAGATGGATCTACAAGACCAAGTATGCTGCAGATGGAAACGTATACAAGTACAAGGCTAGGTTCATCACAAAAGGATATGCCCAAAAGGAAGGAATAGACTATGAGGAAACCTTTTTCCCATTAGCTCAGTATACCTCTAGCATATCCATTATATCCCTTGCAGTATAGATGGGATGGGAGATTCACCAAATGGATGTCAAGACAGTGTTCTTCAATGGGGTGATAGAAGAAGAGTTATATATTGAACATCTAGAAGTCTTCGAAACACATGAAAAGAGAACTCATGTGTGTAGGTCAAAGAAAGCCTTGTATGGATTGAAACAAGCACCCAAAGCTTAGTATGGTCAAATTGACAGCGAATTATAGCAGTTGGGATTCATCAAGAGTGATGTCGATCCCAATCTTTATTATCTGTTGGTAGAAGGTGAGCCATTAATTCTAGTATTATATGTGGATGATCTATTTTTGATGGGATCATCCAGACTCATAGAGGATTGCAAGAAGAACTTAGAAATAGAATTTGATATGAAGGATTTGGGGCTAATGCACTATTTTCTGGGATTTGAAGTTTGGAAACAAGGTGGTGAGATCTTCCTTAGCCATGGTAGATATGCGTCAGAAATTCTGAAAAGATTCAGAATGCAGGATTGTCGACCTATGGTTATGCCTATGATTACCAATTGGAAGAAAATATATGCTTCTGGAGACAAGGAAGTGGACCCCACCTTATACATATAGCTCATTAGGGTGCTTATGTATCTGGTCAACACCATGACAGACACATGTTATGTTTTCAACACCCTTAGTCAGTTCATGGTGGAACCAAAAAGGGCGCACTAGGCAACAACAAAGCACATTCTCAGGTATGTACAGGGAACATTCAATTTGGATAAAGATACACCAAGGGAAATGATATCGAATTGAGTGGATTCATTGATGCAGATTGGGGAGGAAGTTCAGTAGACAAGAAAAGTACCATTGGGTATTGCTTCAATATTGGATCTGGGATGACCTCCTAGTGCAGTAAGAAGTAGAAGTCTGTAGCGCTAAGCTTTGCTAAAGCTAAGTATATGGCAGCTAGGAAAGAAACATGTGAAGCTATATGGCTCAAAAAACTTCTTGTGAATCTATTCAAGAAAAGGATGGAAGCGACAAAGATCTTCTGTGATAATCATAGTTGTATCAAGCTCTCTAAAAATCCAGTGTTTCATGATCGCTCCAAACACATCGATATTTAGTGTAAATTTATCAGGGACTGTGTTCAGTGTGGGGCAGTATAGTTGGAGTATACTCCCACAGGAAATCAGGTAGTAGATGTACTCATGAAGGCTCTAGGAAGAACAAAGTTTGTTCAATTTCGAGAACAAATGTGTATGTTGGAAAATCCCTTTCAATAACGTGATGCAACTTTTGAGAGGGAGTTGTAGTATAGATGTAGCAATGGCAATAGTAGTGTCATGGGCAATAGTATAGTAGTAGCAGTAGCATAGTGTTGGTGGAAGCAACAGTGTGGAAAGGAGGTGCTTCAGAGACAGAGTAGCATGCAATTGGACATTGTTGCTAGGGCACTTTCCTCACTAAGAGGGAGTGTTAGTTTTTGGTAGCATCGGATGTGATCTAGCCATGAAAATTGGTGGAGAAGCTAAGGCACATGAGTTCTAAAGCACCCAGAAACTATTTGGTGAAATTCCACCCAGATTTATTTTATTAAAATAATTAATATTTTTAACGAGGTTCCTAAGTCTAAACTTAGGAAAATTAAAATATTAATGGGTATTAATCAAAATATGGGTAAGAATGATCTAGAAGGCGGATCAAGTCATGTTTTAATCTTAGCCGTTGATTAGAGACTTAATCTCATCTGTTGAAGTCTTAACGAGAAAAGTATAAGAAGAAGGCTTGGGCTTCATTTGAAATACACATAGTTGATTAGTCAGTTTGATTTTCCTAGGGCAGGGTTTGCTAAGGAATTTGAACCAATGATCAAGAAATGAGGATCAAAGGAAGTTACTAGAAGGAAGTGATTTCCAGTTCCAGTGAATATACGTCAGAGAAGACAGGGAAGGATAATAGAACCAGCGTTGGTCCAAGGAGACAGCACAACAGATGGAGAAGATTGACGTAGAGGGACAACGTAGAAATTGGAGGAGGTTGATGCATAAGTGTTGGGGGATAAGCAGAGATCAGTGCCAGGAATCACTATAAGTGATTGGTAGGAGAAATCTTGATTTATCAGCAGCAAAAGCAGTAGCAGCCCAGGTTTATGCAATCAAAGGGAGTCTCCATACAGAAGTCATGTAGTAGCTGCGTAGGCTCACGTAGAGACTGCGCAATGGGTCATCCAAGAGATGGGGATGGGATAAAATCTCCAGGATCAGTGTGAGAGAATTCTCAGTTATCTTCTATGAGCGGATTTCCATTTTCTTTGGGGCGTCTAGACTGTATTTAGATATTTACTTCCAATAGTAGAAACCCTCAAATCTGTTGCATTGTTTTTCCAACATTGGTTTTTTCTGGGGACGATTGTCCAAAAACAAGTGTTTCAATGTGATTGTTCACACGCTGATGTTTCTCTTGCCTTTTAATTTTCGGTTCTTAATTTGTGAAGTCTGCAGCTGAATTTATTTTGATATTTACTGAAGCATTGGTGAATAACTTATTGTAAATAAGAGCCTCAAGGGTTAGCTCAATTGGTCGAGTTCCTATTACTAAGTACCTCGCTAGTTGGGAGGTCATGGGGTCAAATCTTCTTGACGCCCTTGGCGTTAGGCCCTGCTTGTTTGCCTAATGGGTGGATTCCTT
Organism: Pinus taeda; assembly: GCA_000404065.3. Taxonomy (NCBI): domain Eukaryota; kingdom Viridiplantae; phylum Streptophyta; class Pinopsida; order Pinales; family Pinaceae; genus Pinus; species Pinus taeda. The sequence goes on along the minus strand of APFE030561165.1, from coordinate 14,909 downwards.
CAGGGTGATCTACCTAGATTTTCCATGGATGTAGCAGCCACACCGTGAACCACCCGTAAAAAATAAAAAATAAATTAATTAATAAGAGAAATAAATTAATTACTACAACAAATTTTCACAAAAAAACATCTCTATGGGATTATGCCATGGGATGAAGGTAATAATAGGTGTCAAAACCTATGAGGATGTGCTAATCAAAGATAGAAGCAAATATAGGAAGGAAGAGAAGGTTGCACAAAGCAAATCCAAAAAATCAAGGGTTGGATATGAGAGTTCATAAAGAATGTTTAGTGGTTGATCCTCATCCCCCTATGCTCATGGATTCTTACCTATCCATTCAAGATATTGAACAATATCACATTTCCTTGACTAAGGTTGTAGAGATGACATGGATGGAAAATTTATTAGGTTTCTCTATGCATGTGGTGTACTATTCAATGTTCTTTGCTCACCTTATTGGCATTAAACGGTAAATCCATTAATGGTGCTCCTAAAGGATATAAGTTCCCCAGGCATGACAAAACTAAAACCTTCGGACTTGATAGGGAAAGAGACAAAATCCATAATGCTCAGGAAAAATTTCCAAATGCTTGGAACCACTATGGGGTATCTGTTGTATCTGATGGTTGGAAAAATGTTAAAGGCGGTTCATTGATAAATATTATTAGTGTTTTTTGGTGATGTGTTTTCCTTTAGGCCCTTGACTACTTAAATCATTACAATACTGATATTAATATTGCAGAAGCCTTAATTCAAACCATTCAAGAGATTGGGCCATATAATGTCATTCAAGTCAACACTTGTAATGTTGGTAATTGTAAGCAATAAGAGGAATCATTGAGGATATCTCCCTATATTGAACCGCTTGATGCATGATATTATTAAGATGAAAGACCATGATTATAAATGGATTTATGCATTGTAAAAGAGAGTGAAGAAACTACTAAAATGTATTTCAAATCATAGCATGACCCGCTACATTTTTTGTAATCACTCCAACTTGGAACTACTAAAGATTGCAAAGACAAAACTTGCTATCTATTACTTTACCTTCGGGCACCTTTTGAAGGTAAGAGAGGCATTGGCTAGAATGGTCTGAAGTGATTCATGGTAAGATTTGAAAGACAAGGCTACTATGAAAATTCCAATATGGAATCCTATTTCAGCAACTGGTATTATTTCTTGTAATTGTTAATTAATTTAACAATTTATCTGCTATGGAAAATAGCGAAATAAACACACTACAAGCTTCACAAATAATATTCTGCGGAAATAATAGCGCTAGAAAATGAGAAAATACTAGAACACACACAATAAAATTGACATCATTATTTTTGGATAATTGTCCTCAAAAAAAGCCAACTTGGGAAAATCGATGCAGCTGTGAGGGTTTTTATTATTATGCATAGTGAAAATCTAATTACGTTTATGGATTCCCAACTGGCAATCCAAATAGCAAGAATATCTGGGCAAAATTATTGAAGGGAATTTACCCTTCCTCCACAAGAAATCCTGGCATAACTTGCCTTCAAAAAACTCGTCCCTCTAACTCTTTGCATTAGCCTCTGTGCTACTCTGCGCAGCCTACTTGATGTCAAGCCACCATCTAGTCTTTGATGAAGTCGTTCTACCTTCTACTGCTAATAAATTCATCTCTCCAAACGTTTGGAACATCTGCCTAGCCTCTGGATCTGAGAACAATTTTCTCTCCAGAAAATCAAACTACCCTCTCTGAAGCTACTATGTAGAGCTTTGTGCTACCTCGCTGGGATAACTCATCCCATTTGTTGTTTCCTCTCCAGATCTGGAAATCTTCCTGTAGATCATTGTCCCTTCCCCTCACTGCTTTGATCTCTAGCTCTCTCCGGAAACTGACTGCTGCTACTCTAGAAATTGATCTGCCAATAAATTGAACTTCTCAAGTGTCTTCTCCATCACCACATCGACCTCCTCTTATAATCCATTGTTGGAGCACCAACGGCCAACATTAAAACATAATTGATGGAAAGGATCATCTCTGGATAGCTCCATGTGAGTTTCTAGATCATTCTTACCTTATCTCAATTAATACTAATTAATTAACCATATTCCCTAAGTTTATATTTTAGAAATATGTAAAAAATGGTTAATTATCTAATTGAGACACTTCTATGTGGAATTTCCAGAAACAATTTCAGGGTTTTGGATATCTCATGTATTCTAGCCTTTCCACCAAATTTCGTGGCTACAACACGTCCGATGCTACAAAAACTAGCACTCCCTCTTAGCGAGGAATGTGTTCTAGTGTTGCACTCCCTGCCACAACACCCTGTCTCTGCATCATCTCCTATCACGTTGTTGATGTCTAGCCATGCTACCCACCAACCATTGCGTAACTCTAATATATGTTGCATCTGTGCTACTATTGATGTTGCCAACACTGCATGTGCACTGCAACTCCCTCTCATCTATTATTGCTACAACTGTAACGTCTTCAACTCAAAATCATCCAAAATACTGAATCCATTGTGTTCAATATGATGCATCTGTCTCTTGAGTCTTTGACTGCTACTAGCATATGCACTGTCACTGAAGGATTTGCATTTTTGCTAACTTTGCATTATGCCAATGGCATTGCTGCCAACTGCACTACGCTCCCCAACATCTAACTATTACTATTCTCTGTAATTGTCACTCGGTCTCTGACTACATCAACTTCCACTGATCCATCCTACTACTGAATATTGTGGGCCCTTGTAGCAAGGTATTGATCCATGAGGTGGACTCCTCAAGGACCCTTCCCAATCTCTGTAGCTCTCTAGGTCTACAACACCAAATCTCCCCACCTCACTCCTGGAGTTATATCTGCGAACATCGCAAAGTCTTCCTCTAGCATAGAGGACAACTACTTGATCTTTGTTGAAGCTTCCTGTTGGTCCTACTTCTCTGCCTTGTCCTTCTTCTTGAGAGGACTCTAGGTATTGTAGTGAATTGTAGTGACCAAGCTCACCACACCTAAAGCATTTGACCTTTGATAGGTCCTTCTTCTTCTTCCTCTATTCCCCTTGCCCTTGATTGGGACCCTTTGATGCGAGGGTCATATTTTCCTCCTCCTTTACCACCTTTGATCCAATGTTGCTGGTGCCACTAATGGAACTCTTTAATAGAACTCATCTCAACTCCTCCTACTGCAAATTAGCCCACATCTTGTCCCACTCTAGTAGCCTATCTCTGCCTAATATGCTTTGGACAAAGACCTGCCAATTCTCTGAGACACTACTGAGTTCCAATTGCACTAGCTCCGTGGGTAGAGGTGCTGCCCCAACAACTCACAGCTAGACTCGAACTTCTTGAATCTTGGTAAGGAAGGGATCTATGCTTTCCCCCTTCTGCATCTGGATGCATCTTAGCTTCTCCTCAAGAAACATTTTTCATTACTTGGAAGTTTGCAGTATAATGTGGAGAGAGAATCCAACGTATGTTTGGCAATATATTTGTGAGCTATATGTGAGACAATATGATCTTGGACTCCATCTAAGATCAACTGCTTCACTCATGCCATCACTTTCTCATATTCTTTTTGTTGATCTGCATCTTGGGGAACTGCCACTACATTATCAATGTAGGATTTCAGGCCATATTCATCTAGAAGGAAGGACATCCTTACCTTCTTGATGACATAGTTGGAAGCTCCATCCAACCTGTCTTGATCAAGAAGCCCTGCAGTGGCAATCTCAACAAAGTGTCAAAAACTCCCTCTTTCCTTCTGCTTGGCCTCTGCTCTGCTATTCACACTCCCTTTTGGAATGAGAAGATATTCTCACAAATTCTACCAATATGCAAGGAAAATCAAACTTCTTGAGACTAGAAGTTCCCCGAGAGAAATTTTACCTCTCTGTATGATCTTCTCTCTTCTACCCTGATGCTAGCTCTGCTCTAGCAAACTACTGCAAAACCCTTTGCATCCAACTAGAGATCTTCCCAACAATAAATGAGTTTCTCCCTCTACCTATGGAATCACTCGATGTGGAAGGATTGAATTTTACTTCTCCTCTCTCAGAAAAAATTAACCTCCTCAAGCAACTCGGCCTCTTGGTAAAAGATTACGCTACCATTGGGAATTTTGGCCTACTACTCTTATTGAACAATGAAATTTCCTCTTATTCTTTTGAGCTCTCTAGCTGATCAACTATGCTATGATACCATGTGAAAAATCCGATATGGAATCCTATTGTAGAAAATAGTATTATTTCCCATAAATGTTAATTAATTTAACAATTTATCTGCTACGACAAATATCAAAATAAACACACTGCAACCTTCACAAATAAAATTTTGTGGAAACAATAGTGCTTGAAACTAAGAAAATACTAGCACACACACACAATAAAATTGACATCGGTATTTTTGGATAATTGTCCCTAGAAAAACGCAACTTGGCAAAACCGGTGCAATAGTGAGGATTTTTATTATTAGGTAGCTATGAACATTTAAGTACATCTACAGATGCCCAACTAGGAATCCAAACAACAAGAATATCTGGAAAAAATTATTGAATAGAATTTACCATCAAGTTTCCAAATGTAGGATTTTTGCCTTTTATCTTCACAACATCCAACATTACATGGGGTCGATGTATCTATTGGTCATGTTCGACAGACATTTCCACTTGCTTCTCTTCCTCTTCATAGATCATGAGAAAACAACTAGAAGTTTCTCGTGGCAAGAGGAAAGCTTAGTAGATTTTGGATATTTTTTTCCCCTTTTTAGTAGTCGTCCCTAGAACTTAGTACTTTGTCTTTATTATCGCTAATTTTGTAAACATTATATGATAGCTTAAGTTTGAATTTTGAACTTAGTTTTGAACTACTGGCTGAATTTTACAGCTCTTTGGTAATGTATATGATGCTCTATTATATTTCATGGTTGATGTTATTTGTTACAATTTGGATGGCAAATTTTAAATGTTGAAACCTAAAGCTTGATGTTGTGGTTGATGATTGACCATTTGATTTCAATGTTATAACTACTAGATGAATGGTGTTATATTTGTACTAAATGATTGAAGCTTTAATAATCTAGAATTTAAATCTATGTTCTCATGTTTTCTATACTTGATGCGACATTATGCATGATTTGTTTTAATATATGTGCATCAAAATATATTAAAATATGCATTATATAAAAAACTCCCCAAAAGGATTTTTTTTAATTGCACTTTTCGCTCCCTGCTCGCCTCTTTTAACAAACTTGCTTCTACATGTGTGAAGTTAGGCATCTTTGATAAAGGTACTTGAAAAACTAGAGAGGGCCTATGATTCTTAGAAGAAGTAGTGTAATTTCCCTTGGTATTGTAGTAGATGGGGCAGTAGAAAATGAAGTGCTCCTCTATCTTAACCTCCCAAAGATGGCACAATTGACAGATTCTATATCACTAATCAAGTTGATGCTTTGCCTCTACCCAAAGTCTATGTGAGTCCACTTTGAATTGACCTGATTATTTTAGTTTGGTGATTATATTAAACAAATAAAGAAGAATCTTAGATATAAAAGGATATGAAAAGGAGGGGTGATGAAGAAAAACCGGAAGTTAATAAAATGATGTGATACAATATTAAAAATACACAATAAGAAATAAAATGGAGAGAGAAAGGATATTATTAGAAGATTGAAAGGTTAAAATCGGGAAAATATTGATTATGAATGATCTTGAGGGAGGTAGAGGCAACAAGGACAAGACGAATAGGGATAATGAGGCTAGAATGAAGGGGTGAAAGGAAAAATGCTTTGTTACACCGAAACCACTCCCGAGAGGTGGGAAACCCATTCCAATGGTTCTCACACTCCCGATAACTTGGGAACTGTATGGGAATGTTACCTTTTTAGCGGGAGCTACAATGGGAGCTGGGGAAAGTTCCAAGAGCTTTGAAGACTGTTTTTTTTTTATTTCTGGTGTTCCTTTTTGTTGGGGAATACAAATCTTGTAGAGAAATATGCTCAACTTCCCACAAAACATGAGCCTATGTTGAAACCTTCACAGGAAGAAAGGCCAAATACATCCTTAACGCCAATATCCTTAATTGATAAACTAGAGCAATCTCTTGATGCGTTAAGGAAGGGTGTGGGACCTCGACATAAGGGTGATATCTAGGATGTCATGTTGATGAGTATTTCTTTTGTTGTTTATGTATATATATCACAAAAGATTGTGTGTGCATATTGTATGTGGCATTCAATGCTTAAACATTAGAGTTGTTTTTTCTCATAAGAATAACTAGAGAAACGTGTCAGAGAACTGATAATGAACTTGACATTTTATATATATATATATATAAGGGAGAGACAGCCAAAGAATATATTTATATACAAGAAAGATTGTATATTTATTATTTATATATTGAAATGATAAAATATTCAATAATTGATCAATATTAACTTGATTATAAAAATTATATAAATAAAATATTTTATTTTTTAATATAAAATATTACCACTCCTGATCAGTTGTTAACTGTAAATTTTGGGGAAACCTCTAGCCGTTCCAGACACCCGTACCCAAGTTCCCAACATTCCCACATTCCAAAAACGCATGCAACATGGGAAAAATGTGAGGGAGGTAACTTTAAAGATAAACAAGTGACTAATGGTGAGAAAGTTAGCAAGAAGGGGGGATGTTTCAAGTATGATTATTGATATGATCCTAGGGTTGACTAAAGGTGTAAGTCATCTTCTTTATTCATGTTGCTGGGATTCTTCTCAATTTTAATGCTCTCCATTATTAAGCAGGTAGAATATGGTGGTATTTATCAAGAATTTTTGTTTAAAGTTGTGAAGCAGGGGTACCTGAACCTAGGGGTTGGGTTCTTGTACTCGTACCCAATCTGTGCACTAAAGCACTAGAAATCGGTTTAGATTCTTCTCAAATGCACCCTTTTGAACCTGGTTCGGGTATGGAGAACCCGATACTTTGAAAATTAAAAATGGGTTATTTATTTGTGATGGGTAGTCAGTACCTTGGAAAAAGGTGCGTGGTTCCCCGAAAACGGGTACGTGGAGGGTACGCCTACTTAGTGACAGAGTTATTTTTTTTTTAATAAAATATTAAAAAATGATGACATGGCTTTGTGGTCCCATGCTCCCACTACACCCTAGTGTTTTCTAAACCAAAAATATTATGGTTGCTTTGTTTTATTTTCATTGCTCATGGAATTTTTGGTTGGGTGAACAGGAGAGCACTAAGAGGAGAAGGCACGACAGTGAAAGGAGGAGGAGAAGGTGGTGACGACAAAATAAGTTCTTGTTGAGCTACCTCCAAATGTTATGGATGAGCAGGAGCCTCCAGATGAGAGTGATCCCTCTGTAGAGAGCTTGTTGACTGATGAGCTTAGTGATGTTGATCATGATGACATGGATACTAATGAGTGATGATATGACTTGAGGAAGCCAAATCAATTTTCTTGAGACTTATTCATTGTTCAATTTCACTTTTTTTTGGAATTTTCTATTTCATATGTGGAAATGCCTTAAGGAAAATCTTGAATGTCATATGAAAGTGGAGTCCTGGACATATAATATATATCTATTATCATGGTTCATATCTCTCTGCTTGATGTTAAATTTGAAATTTCAATGTGAATGTTCAATGTTTTATTTTTCTTGTTGTAAATTGTAAGATTTCAAAACTTAAATTTCATATTTCAAATTTCATATATATTATAATTTATATAATAATAATATATATAAACTATAGTATAGTATATACCCTCGACGAACCCACACACCTATTTCAAAAAGTGATGTACTTGTCCCGTTACCCGTATCCGAACGCGCGTTTCCCAGCAACTTAGGTTTAAAGTTAACATATGTGGTGTTTAATGTGAAGAGAATGCTTTGCAATGACAATTTTATATTTGGCCATGATTAATGTCAATGATGTGTTCATTGAGCCTAGTTTCAATGGAATGATTGCTTTGGCCATTATAGGTAGTATTATTTTCACATGAGTGCGGGATTTCATAAACACTTATTCATAGAGGGGGTCAATTTTTTCACTTTGACAGAGATGAAAGTGTTTTGAAGAGTCTTGAGAGGTTTGAAGATAGTTATGATTGTATTTTTCCTAGGGATTTTAGCAATTATATTGGTGGTTCCTTGGACATAGGGGAGAAAAGCTTGGAAATTTATATTTTGAGAATTGGAAATGTGATTATAGGGATTAATGTAGGTTATCGTGTGCCTCAAGCACCATTTTGTATGTATAACAGGTCAATCCATCGGATAATGGCAAGATTCGAGTTAGTTTATGTTTAATATATCTGCTATTCTACTTCAAGCATTCCTGCAATGTTTTATGTCACGTGTTTGCATTTTTTTGACATATTTCTAATTATTATCTAAGTAACTTGTTGTTGTGTTTTCCCTAATTCTATAAAAATATAATATTAATCCATTATTTGGAGAGCACATAATCTGATTTGCATTAAACACCAACATAACATACATTTTTCCTTGGACAATGACAAAAATTGTATGTCTAGAAAATGGTTTAGCCTGAAATACTATTGGTTCATTGTTATAACAAAGAAATGTATTCAAAGAGACATGCTTTAATTAGAGACCATAGTTTTAAAACTCGGACTGAGACTCGTAACCAACCGAGGGTCAACTCCAACTCAGACTCTGACTTGATATCAACTCGGACTAGTTGATTCTAAAGACTTTGTCTTTGTAAAAAGTACATTAAATATTTAATATTAATAAAAATCATATTTTAAAAAAATTTCATTCATGTTTCCAAACTCAAAGTATTAGAATAATAGAGAGAAGACAACACTTGATCAAAGCATGCTCATGAATATATCTATTAGATCAAAATGCATCGAGTGCACTATCCAATACATGTAATATATAGAGATGAGAACAAAAGCACATAACCAATTCTGCTCCAAAAATGAATTCTCAATGTTGTTCCAAAGATTTCCCAAGAACCTCCTCAATGCTGCTCCAAAACCCAACTCCAACTAGTCACAAACTCCTCACAAATTCTCACATAAATCCAATGAGATAGTTGTGAGTAAATATGAGGGGGTTGGGTGACCTTTATAGGCATGGGAGAAGGGTAGAGGGGCTAGGAAATAGTTTAAACAAAACAAAATTGATTTCAAGTCCGCCTAGCCCTCCTTTTTTCCTGCTACCGAGACCGACTGGTTTAAGTCGGGCTCGGTCGGTCCAGTCGGTCCATTACTAGACCAGCCGAATCAGCGACCGATGCAGTCGGTTCAGTAATGGACCGGCTACCAAACTAGATAATTTACCTAGTCGGTCTGGGCAGGGGTATGGCTTGGTCAACTAGGCCGATTCCAAGTCAAACCAGGCTAGTTTTAAAACTATGTTAGAGACACACGAAAAATATAAATTATCACCACATAAACACCTAAAGAACAGGAGCTACATGGATGTTATATATAAGTTCTTGAAGGCAACTTGAATCTAAACTGATGTTTATCTAAGTGCATGAAGACCAAGCTTGAATCTAAACTTTCTACAAGTGTGACACTATTATATGTAAAGATATGTTGTTGTCTATGTTTCTATCCACTCAATATCTAATTAATGTCTAAACTTTCTCATTGTTTTCCTAATTTTGGAGATATGAACCATCATTAGCTGCTACCTAATTTACAAGAAAATATTAATGCCACTAGACAATGTCTACTCTATTTCTTGTTTTTCATAATATTATTACTGCTATATAGAAGCACCAAGCTCACTATTTTTTGCATTTATGCTACAGGAAATGATGTAAATCAAATTAGCATAGTAATGTGCTATTAACCAGGGATATTTTCAATAATGAGATATTAGGGTAGAAATGTGTTTATAAAACTACCGACTGATATTTTCATTTTATAATGCTTTGCAGGCTAACATTACTGCAGACTGAGTGATGCAAGTTTTACAAAATCAATCTCATCATCGGCTTTTACAACAAGCATGGTTTAAGAGGGTAGGACACAATTTTCAAAAATGGTCCATTGGACAGACACTATTAAAAGGGAAGTATTTCCAATAGCTTTAAAGCATTTTATTTGTCAAATTATGAAGGTGAACCCTCTTGTTTTGTTGTTGGATCAAGGATTTCAAAAGGAGGGAGAAGGATAAGTGAATTCATGTATGGAGATTAATCAAGAAAATCACAGTAAGTTCATGTTTGATTTGCACTGGCTTATCCAATACATGTAAATCCATGTGTTGATTTATATCATTAGCTTGCAAACCTGAGATGAAGTTGTAATGTTCTCATCACCATGTCATCAATACTATTTATGTTCCAAACCATATGGAATGTTATTTAACTAGCATTTGAAAGTTTTCCATGATGTCTACAGTATAGTGAATATAGATAAATGTCTTGTAATCAAAATAGTATTGAAATCTACATCTCTACTTTAGGTGATACCATTGTTTCTCCTATATTGTATTGATTGCTTTCACACCTAATTTAAATTTAATTCCAATCATACTCTTTTTATTTGTTTAAGTTAGACCATGACATCAAGTGTAGGACCACAACCATAAATAATTATTTGGGCTAGATCCTAAGTTGTAGAACCCAACCATCATTGGGGGGCTTATTATACTCTAAAATGACAAGGGTGAGCTTTGAGAATTGATCATTCAAGGGTTGTACAGGAGGGTTATGATCCCAACTATGTTGTTGTTCTTTGCTTTATTTAACAACTCAATAAACTTTGTGCCTCGAATTTCCTTCAAAGCTTTGTGATCTCTTAATGTGAGCAGTGCAAGAGAGTCAAGTGGCTCCATGCTCATAGTGCAAGGAGAGTACTCCCTTACCCTTGGTGATTTTGTAAGTGGGATGATACAAAAAGTGAATCATGAAAAAATGAGAAGGTTTTGGGCTTGATAAAATATAAAAATATTTCTTTTCTTCAAAATCAGAAATAAAACTCTAATTTTGTTCAACTTCAAAGTTGCACGAAAAAGGGAAGTTTGTCTCCTAAAAGAGTGATGCTCCATGAGATTGGTGTGGTGATTATTTCCCACAAAATTTATTGAACCAAATTCAAGTATATTTAATATAGATGTAGGATCCATGGAAGTTTTCTTTGTGGTAGAGGATGTTATAATGGAATAGTTAGTGGAAAAGAGTCATACCCCCTTAGAATGAGGAACCATCCAAAATAAGGCCTTGTGTTTGACCAAGGAAACCAAACACCACGAAGATACAAAATGCAAGGTTTTTGTAATGCACCCAACCTCATGCTAGGCCATGTTACAAGAAATTCACCACTTTGATAGCAACTATAATGAATCCAAATTGAAAGCTACATCAAAAGCTTGCATTCTTGATCTAAATTTTTAATTCTAATACCAAAATAGATAAATAAAGAAGCATGCAGTGGAAAAGGGATAATTTAATAATCAAGAAAAAATATACAATAAATAAGAAATACATATTCATCACATAGTGCATAGCATAAGAAGATATACACAATATAAACAACAAGATGAAATAGAGTGAAGACAACATGAATATGGCAATCAAAGAGCTCTTATTTTTATCAAATAAGCACACTAATTGATTGCAAGAATCGAATGTTCCACTCAACCATATACATCATTGCTCCAAATCTCTTAGCAATGAGTCACCCTTTAGGTTAGGAATCCACAAGGATAAGTGCCTAGGTCAACTCTACTTTCACGTAGACAACCAAAAATATCAAGCTTTCATAGTTTACATAATCATATAGATATCCCATGTTGTCATAGTTTACTCAACCAATCACGTAATAATGTCAACTTAATAACTCTCTTTCCCCTTCAACATGCACAACTCAAGGAAATGAATCCCTTTCTCTTTAATGCAATGCTTTAGGCTATTCTATTTTCCTCTAGGGATCTAGTGCTACTAGTAAGGAAACCTCATTGTTGGAAGCTCTAGATACTCATAGTTGTGGATAGACTTTCAACATGCCAATGCAACACTGCAATTAGGCAACTTCACATTATAGGACAATAACCAATCCTATCATACAACCAACAACAATGATTCTGCTACAAAGAGATTCTACTCTTCTCTCCAAGAAGTGTTATCACTCTGATAATTCCTTTGAAGTAATAAGAAGGAATAACCAAAGGTAACCACTATCCACTTTTGGAGATTAGGACCTATCCCTCCTGATGCTCAGAGAGGGCTCTCTCTTTAAGTTTTAACTTTGTTTTAGTTAAGAAGTTTTAGGCTAGCTATGATTGTTCAAGGGGTTTTGATTTTGTTTGAAATTGGGTGGTGGGATCTCTTTAATAGATGGATAAATTGACGTCTTTTGGACCATTGGGCTATGGAGTCAACTGATAAGGAAGAAAGGCTGGATAAACTCACTAAAGGGGATGTTCCATGGGCAAGATAGCAGAGTGTATTTCATATATTTGAGACAGAGGGGTGAAAGGGTTTCACTCGGGGTGAGAGAGCAGTTAAGGGTTCTCAGACCCGGATAATGAATGAAAAGGAGGGGGTAGTCGAAATCAAAGGGAAGTTAAGAATCCTTTAACCTGGATTATTTATGAAATCAATCTAAACTAAAGAGTAATTAAGAATTTTTTAATTTAAATATCATAAGAAAACATTCAAATGCTTAACTGTTAAAATGGAGTGTCATTTAAACAAGTTCTGAAATATCATTCCAGTTATAGAATTTAGATTGAAACACGTAGAAGATTATGAATAACTCTAAGAAAGTGACAAAAACACATGAAAATACTTGTTCGAATTTCGCTCAACACATGAATCCTTGGAACAATCTGATCTTTATTAATTAATCTAGCTTGTTGGTTCATCAACTGATACAATAACCTTCTGGGTCTTTGTTAGGTTGTGTTATATTCTTTCCACGACTAACCTACGTAGTGAACTAGGGGGTTAGAGGGGGGACGGATCCCCCCCTTCGTTGCATCAATTGCGCAGCGAGGGGGTCACAGGGGGGGCGGCATCCCCCCTTGTTCGGGGGGTCTGAGGAGGGTGGGTAGCCCCCCTCTACAGGGTCCGGGGCAGCGCCACAGGAAATTTTTTTTTGGACCCTATATTAGGTTGGGCGAACCTACCTATGGTTTTCAGTCCATGGTTTTGGACACGATGGTTTTTGGTCCATGGTATTGGATGCTTCGGCATGTA